>BSBK01005248.1:2637500-2737500 GCA_027943335.1 Chamaecyparis obtusa
TTCCTATTAAACTCTAACACTAGAAACTAACATAAACCAAAATAATGGAAACCAACATGAACTTTCTCTCCCTCTCTGACCAATTAAGACCTAACATGATTAACAAGATGTAATAGGACCCCTTAAGAGCTAACATGAATAATAAGACCTAATATTTCCTATTAAGACCTAACATGATTAATAAGACCTAATAAGACTCTTAAATTGATTAATACGACCTAATAAGACCTAATAGGAATTAAGACCTAACATGTGACTAATACTTGACTAATTAGGACCTAGTAATTGATTAATTAAGACTAATTACTTACTTAACATGCAATTAATATGATCAATTAAGACCTAACATGGTTAATAAGACATAATAGGACCCCTTAAGAACTAATAAGACCTGACCTACTAATAAGTCCTAATTTACCTGACCCTTAAGAACTAATAGGACTTATTAAGACCAATTAGGTCCAATATGACCTATTAAGACCTAATATGACCAATTAAGACCTAACATGTGACTAATACTTGACCAATTAGGACCTATTAATTTTTTTTAAGACTAATTAAGACTTAACATGTGACTAATATGACCAATTAAGATAGGTAACATGATTAATACGACCCCTTAAGACTTAATAGGATTAATACGATCTAATACTTGACCTAATACAACTTAAGACCTAATAGGACCCCTTACTTTCAATCTACATCTACATCTACATTGAACCATAACTCAAAGCCTCTTTTCATTAGAAAATTTATAACATGTATGTTTCTTAAAATTGTATGTGCACGTATATATAAATTTCATTTTTAAACTAGATGATTAAATTTGTAACATGTATGTTTAAATTTGTAACATGTATGTGTTTAAATTTGTAACATATATGTTTCTTAAATTTGTAACATCTATGCACATAACATGTATGTTTCTTAAATTTGTATGTACATGTATATATATATTTCATTTTTAAACTAGATGATTAAATTTGTAACATGTATGTTTCTTAAATTTGTATGTACATGTATATATATGTATTTCATTTAAACTAGATGATTATAATGTACATGTGCATAGATCTATATATATATTCTTGTTTATCAATTACATGGCATCGGTTAGAGGATCAGTGGATTCAAGAGAGCCTAGTGTATACGGGGGGTGGTAGTGGTATTGGATGCTCCTCACATAGATCGGTCGATTCTATAGAGGCCAGAGATTAGCTATTTGCTTCTACTATTGACAGATTGATACGAGCCTTAGAGGTTTTGGATAAGACCTTAGCTTCATCCACCACCCTTCCCAATAGGGATAGGGTGAACATTATTAGAGCTGATTTGTTGTGTATGATTCACACAAGTCAATCATACAACCCATATGATACTATCAGCATTGATACATTCTATACTTCTTTGTCTCATAGTGTTACTAGCACTATGAAATATAGACAGATTGATATAGATGTTTCCACCGCTATGGTGAAGAGCATGTTTCCTCATTACTGAGACATGGCTAAGGTGAGAGGGTACATGGTCATGAGATGTGAGGATGACCTTGTGGCACCATTTATATATCCTCGATGGCTGGATGGTCATCATAGGTGACCCTAGAAGGATGAGCTTCCACTATATTTCTACAAATAATTATTTGCAGAATTTCATTTGTAGCATGATGTTGATTATACAAATTATCTTGATCATGTTGGGCAAGGGAGAGGGAGATTATCTGACAGGTTGAGAGCGCCTAATGCCCCTGTACTTGCTAATAAATGGGCAAGGGTGGGTCCAAACCTTTTGGTCATACCAAAAGGTTTGGAAATGGCAGCGAGAGGAGAGAGTGTGCCAGATGATAGGATGAGGAGGAAGGTTTATTCTAGTATTGTGAGTATCACCACAGGTTCAGGAGATGTCATCTGATCATGTGGGGAAATACATGTTATGTTCTTGTTCCAACATTCCTCCACCTACATAGGATGCATCCTCTAGTGGTGATCCATATGATATAGTAGACATACCATCTCCCTTGGAGGTTACAACTTTATCATATGTGGACCATTTGCATCATACAAGCACATTATTATCTAGTAATCTACTTTGTGCATATTAGACCATACAAATGCTTGGTGGGGTTCCGATCAGGGAGGCTCCATCATTTGTCAAGACCTTTCTTACTAGACCTACTGGATCAGGTTCCTATAGACTGCACCACCTACAGGTCCTTAGCAGACTACACCACCACCTACAGCTCCTTAGTAGACTGCACCACCTATAGCTCATTAGTAGATTGCACCACCACCTATAGCTCCTAGGGTCACTCAGGCCACTTCATCATGTCCAGGTTGTCAACTTTTTACCACATTGCTTACAGATGACCAGATTGATCCTGTGCAGATGTCATTACATGAGTCAGATTTGAGAACTTTCAGGAGAGCATTAGAGATTGCCATGGTATATATATTTAAATTTAATTTTTATTTATTTAAAAAACTTACACATATATTTGAATTTTGATTAATATATGTTATATATATGTGTACTCTAGGAGGTTATCAACAAGGATGTTGCACCATATGGAGATTTACAGACTCCACATGATGATCCATCATGATACATAGGTACATTGAGATGTTTGTTCAAAAATTTAATTTTTCTATGATCATAAGTATTTAAAATTTATTATACATGTATGTATGCATGACATATTTTGTTTATTGTACACAAACATCAGGAGGAGGTGCACCACCATCAGGTCATGGATTAGGACATGGCCCTAGTTGAGAAACCATGTTATTTTAGATATTTCATGTGACATTTCATATATACGTGTTAAATTTAATAAATAGAATTATAATTATTTTTTATAAACATTGAATAAATGAAAATTTATTTTGTGTACATGTATATTTTTTCAATTAATATAGGTTATAAGAAAGGAAGAAAGAGTTTGTAGGTTTTTTTCATTTGGAATTCGTACTTGATTGTTGCACTTTATGAAATCGATGAAAAAAGAAAGGCCTTCAAAAATTGAGGAGGAGTTCGAATTGCCATTGGTGAAGGACAAAAGCTTTTCAAAAATCAAAGAGGATGAGTTTTTGTTCGTATTGAAGAGAGTGCAGGAAAGCTTCGAAAATCAAAGAAAGTTGGTGCGAAGTCCATTTTGGAATTTCTTTGGCATTAAAGGACTGCTTTTCTCAAGGTATCTTATTTTCGATCTTTGAAATTTTAAAAATCATCTTTTTTGACCACCAATATGGTTCAGTTTGAGAAGTGAAGGTATTTTTTTTCCGAACAGCTGAGCATGTCATTGAACTTTGCAAAATTGTACCACCAAACTTTGATTTCCAAAGGTATAGCATGATGAACATACATTGTTCACGATAAAATATTGTTTGTATTTTAGTTTGCAATCTGGCTCTCCGAAAGTATATTAAGTATTTAAAAGGTAATATAATAGCAAGGTAAATTAAATTTAATATATTTAAATATGAGTTAACTCATTTATGCTTTATACTTCAAAAAATCAGAAGATGTAGTATTATAGTATTATATTTGATTAGCTTTAGATATGTCTATTTTTTAAAATAGGAAGAAAGAGAGGAATAAAGAGGGGGAATTGAAGAGATAGAGATAGAGATAGAAAACATTTAATAAAGGAAAAAAATCTATTTTTTGAAAACATTAAATTAATAAAACTCCATTTTGTGTATATGTAGATTTTTTAAATTATTATAGGTTATAAGAAGGGAAGAAAGAGTTTGTACATATTGTGATTCTTCGTTCAGAATTTGTACTTGATTCCTCCACTTTCCAAATTTGATGAAAGAAGAAAGGGGAATTATATCGTTAGACCCTTTTTCCCAAAGCTATAGTATTATGTAGATCTAAGAAGCCAATTTAATATTTAGGGACGAATATTTGGCAGCAAAAAACATAGTAAAAAATATTGATGTATTGCATTTTTAAATGGTATTGTTTTGCATGGTACAAATATTTTTTCCATCTTATTTTGTTTTGATTAACAATGTATATGTTTATGAGAAATATGAAAATACCCATATTTCAAAAAATTGTATAACATACTTTTTAAGTATTATTTATAATCGTCTTGAGAAACTAAGGCTTGGTTTTCTTGAACAAAGTTGTGGGTATTACAATTTCTGATAATTGGTGTGTAACTTTATCCAATGGATTGGCAGCCTTTCAAACTATGATCTTCACTGACTACTTCAGAACAAATTCAAAAGGAATGACATATTTTTTTGACAGAAAGGAATGCGGTCCAACATTTCATCGGATTTTCAGAAATTAAATCTTCGCATTTCAATATCTGAAATTATAGTATGATGAACATCAATTGTAGTTTTTAGAATACGTATAGTAAAATATAAATAATATTTCCTTGGATTTTCCTATGTTATACCGATAGGCTAGACGATTTACAAAGTTTAATATTGTGAATAATTTATTATTCTAATAAATATTTTGATTAATTAACTTTCATTTGTGGGTTTCAGAAAATACAATTTTGAATTACTAGTTACACTAATTTATTTGCTAGAAGAAGTATGGTAGGAAAGCTAATGGAGGTGTACCATTTTGATCTGCTTTACTAATAAAGGGTGGGGTCTACCAATAAATCAAATTTTTGGGAAGTATTCCACTAGGCTTTTATTTTTGAAGTTATAGTACCATTAATATTAACTATCCAAGATAAAAGATTAAATTTATTTTAGTTTGCATGCAAGGTTTCTGAAAGACTATCAAGTATTTGAAAGGGTGATATAGTTTTAAGGGATTAAAATTTGGCAACAAAAAACATTTTTTTATTCTAATGGATCTAGTATAGTATGTAGATATCATGTGATCGTTGTCATATGAGTTCAATTTTGTAAAAGTAAAGAATAATATGTTATAAATGGTCAGATCAGATGAAATAAAAGACTACATGTGGGGAATTTATTATGAGATATTTTTACAGAAGTGATACACAAGTGAGAAGATTTAACTATTTGATGAAAGATCAGAGTCATATCAGTTAGATTACCAAATTCTGAGCAAAAGAGTATAATTAATTTTGAATTAGGATTGAATTATACAGTACATATTATTCTAGGTTATTATGAAAGATGTTTTATAGATTCACAAATTTTAATAAATGATGGTTCTGATTGTTTTATAAGCAAGCAATTGTTCAATATATTTACAAGAATTTGTGAATAGAGAAATATTATTGTGAGCTTGTTAAAATGGGACTTCCAGTGAATGTTGGTCTAGGTAACGTAAATCCTCAAGTTGTTCAACAAGTTGGTCTAAATGGTGGAGAAGACCAATGGGTTATTATTAATAGTCTTTTTTCTATCATCTGGGATCTCAGAACAGGTAATGTTGCATACCAGAGCTATGTAGTGGAGTTAGAGGTAGAACATGACAGAGCTGAGCTACATGAGCTTTTGCAAGAGGTCCAACTAAATGATGGTGGGTGGGATCTTGTTTGAGTTCCTATACGAATTAGAGGAACTGATTGGTCTGATTCCTATCAATGGTGTTCCTCTTTTTTTTTTGCCTCTGAGGCTAGTAGACTCACATGTTTTATAGTCAGACAGTAGGAGTATGGAATATGTCGATAAATATTCATTTTTTAAGGGTTTGAAACTAATTTTGAATTCCTTCATTTTGTCAAAGAAGGCATAACAATAGAAAAATTATTTTGGATTAGGGGAAATGGTTAAAGAAAATTGACATTCAAATATATATTTATTTATAGTATACAATGGATATTTATACAATTGGTTCTTGTTGATTGTTGGAAATATTCAGGAATTAACCGAGTTACTGAGAGGGGAGGGGTGAATCAGTAACTCCAAATTTTCTTTCAATTACAGATGTATTAACATGTAATTTACTTTAACCTTTGCATACAGAAAGCATGAACCTTAAAAGCATTCACAATAATGACACATAGATTTGGTTACCCAGAAACCTTCCAAAAAGAAAGTAAAACTGGGGTGGGGATGAAACCCACAAAGCTTTAATACTGCAGAATAAAGTTGGCTGGTTAAGGCTTACAATTTGATCACTTCTGATGATCTGCCCTCTTAGGAGCAATAAGGATTGCTAAATCCACCCTGTTAAAGGATTTACAAACATACAATGAAGTATGCACTTGGTAAAGAGATTTTACAAAAGACTGTTAAGTGTACCCGGTTAAAGGATTTAGTATTGATTCACCTATTAGGATGAAACAGTAGATCTCTTGCTTTGCAACTGGATTGCTGATTGAGATTCGCTGATGTACTGATCACCTTCTGTGATGAATTTGTCTTTGCTATTCCTTATACTGCTGAAGCCCTTTGTAATTCGCTTATCTCTGCCTTTCTTTCTTTTTCACATACATGCTTATTACTTCCATCTTGACATTTTTACAACATTGTTTATATACAAGTCTTAAATAATTAATTACAATTACAATTACAAAGTCGGCTTTGACAAATAAACATAACTACTACTAAGTCGGCCCAAGTATGGTTACACGGTTCCTGCAAACTAACTCGGTGACTTTCTGATACTCGGCGTCCACTGCATTACTTGGCATCGTCATGCACTCGGTAGAAGTGAAGGCACAGTTCATACTGACCACTCGGTAGGTTTTGAACTCGGTAAATACTGGTGACTCGGTAGACATGATGTTACTCGGTTTACACTGTCTGCTCGGTTTGCACTGTCTGCTTAGTTTGCACTGTCTGCTCGGTTTGCACTGTCTGCTCGGTTTGCACTGTCTGCTCGGTTTGCACTGTCTGCTTGGTTTGCACTGTCTGTTCGGTTTGCACTGTCTATTTGGTTTGCACTGTCTGCTCGGTTTGCACCCAGAATGCAAATAAGTGTTGTCACTAGTGGCAATTCTGCTTAATGCCAACAATCTCCCCCTTTGGCATTAGTGACAAAAACACTTATTGGCCAAAACTTATATACATGAATCATGCTGAGTTTTATTTTGATTTTTCAAAATTTGTCTTTGTTATAGGGCTTTATACATTGTCTCCCCCTTTCAATGTGCTAACTGTTTCTATACAAATCTTCTTCTATACATATATCTCCCTCTATACATATCTCCCCCTTTTTGGCGATAATGCCAAAGGTGCATATACAAGTTGTTTACAAAGAGAATCCAAAATTTGATAGAAAATCAGAATGTACCTTCATTATTAGTGCCAGGGTTCTGTCCCAACTTTCTTGCAGAATCTTGCATGTTTGGATTGCAATTTGGACTTCTGCAGAGAGTTCAATCATGTGATCTACTATAGAGAACTGATTGTCATGAATCAATATTTTGGAATGTTCAATGTGCTTATACATTGTATTCATGATGGGAAGGATCATGTGTTGGATGTCTAGCAATGTGGACCGGATCCTTGTGTCTTCTTTCAGTAGATCTGACTGCATATTTGATAGGTATGAGACTTTCATGTGATGAGCAGAGCTTGAACTTGGTTCAAGTTGCAGCTTCTGTATGCTAATCTTCATATCCTCATCCATTTTATTCATTTTATCCTTAACATCCTTTGTGAACTCGGCAATATTGCACAATCTGGCCAAAAGAGAGGTAGCATTCGAATAGGTAGATTCAATGTTTGACAAAACTGAAGACAATTCTACTTGGTTAATAGCTATGTGCTGAGCAATGTTCTCAAGCACTTTATTGTTGAATCTCTTCTCGGCTCTTTCAACTAACTTTTCTGTCCCAGATGAATCCTCATTGTATTTATTAACTGCTTCTGCTAATTGTAGCAAAACATGTTGGGAGGAGTCTACTTTAATACCTAATGCATTAGACAAAATGTCCTTAGCATCCTTGATGATTTGATATTCCTTGTCTCTCTCCTCTTTAAGCTTCTTTTGTTTTTCTTTCCTTTGGAGGATCTCACCTATATTTTGCATTTGGTGCGCTGATAGATTTGCAAAATCCAATGTTGGAATCTCTATTTCTTCATCTAGGTCTATATCCTCTACTATATTCTTACCCAAAAATTTTATACTCGGTTGAGCTTTAGGCTTATCTGTACTTAATGCTTTAGTAGTAGTGACAGTAGATATAGTAGGGCTGGCTATAGAGACTGGCACACTGTCTACTGGAGAGCTTAAAATATTTACACTTGTAGAATCAAAAACTGGAAAACTTACTGCTGGAAAACTTGATGATGTGGGAGACTGCAACTCGGTAGAAGAAATGGTAGTTGCTTTTGTTGTTGCTATAGATGATTGGACAAATGTTGAAGTTGTCACAACCATGCTTGAAGGTGTCTCCGGGCTGGATGTAGAAACTTTTACTGGAGAGGTAGGAAGTGATGCAATGACTTCTGCTGCTATCCTCACAGTATCATCTACCTCAGTGGCTTCTTCTTGTTCATCACTATCATCTTCAATGTCTTTTATTATGACTGTTTCAATACTCAGTTGGTGAAGATGGTATATGTTTTTCCATGTAGCATTTGCAGCCTTCACAACCGATTCAATATTGTTGATCAGAATCAAACAAGTATTGAACTTTAATGTCATCTTACTTTCATTTTCTTTTAATGCCTTCTTTACTTCATCATTTTTCAAGCTCGGCATTAACTGTCTCAGGGTTTGATCAAATATGTCTATCACAGTTTGCTTTGCATTGCTCCATCTCATTTTTATTGGATTTAATAAGACAGCTAGAACCTGTGGGGCTATTTCTTCAGGAGAGTATTTCCAGTGTCCCATCTTTTCAATAACAGCATCTTCTATTTCCTTCTGTTCTGTTTCTGATCTGGTTTCATATTTAAAAGATTTTATGTTACTTACTCCAGATCCTGATCCGTCTCTAAAGAGTTTGATCTTTTCTTGAAAGTTTAGAGGAGGCCTTTTGAATACTATGTCTTTATCCGCCTTGTCTGCCTTGTCTCTTGTACTTCTCCTTGTAAATATAGCAGTAGGAGGCTTAGGTGCCTTAGTGATGAATACCTTTCCTTTCTTCTTTGCAGGTTCTGGTTCCTCTATTTTCTCATCCTTTTCCTCTTCTTCTTCATCTTTTTCTTCTTTGTCCTCGGTTATCATTTGCATTTTGGCTATCCTCTTCTTTCCTTTGTTTACCGCCTGTGGAAGCTTTATGCTTAGTTCAATTCTCACCTTAGCTTCATCATATGTTCCAAAATATGGAGCTTTGGGATTGACAGGCTGATTAAGAAGAGCTTCAATAATATTCTCGGTTTCATCAATATTTACCTCATAAGGAAGAGGTTTTACATATACAGTCCTCGGTTTAGCTGCTTGAATATATACATTGTCACAATCCACCATAAAACAAATGTCATCCTTGTAATCTTCCACCAACTTCTGTGGAATCCGGAATCTGTCATTCATTTTCTCTTTGAAAGACTCAAAATAATTATCCATGATGCTTTCAAAATTTTCACCCATTTCTGAGATGTATTCATTTATTTCATAAAGGGCTGGCACATATTTTCTCCATACAACTTTTCCTTTAGAAGGGAAGAATTTCTGAACATAGAAGAATAAACAGACCAATAAGGATCCAAACTTACATGGATTGTTTTTGGAAGTTTGAATGCTTTCCATGTTTTTGTTAAACTGCTTTAACAATAAGTCTGCTAGGTCAAATGTTAAGTTATTCTTGACCACTTTGTATGCTAGGTCAATAGCTTCACAGGAGACACTATTCTGTCGACTAGAACTGTAAATCTTATGGGCAATAATGTGTGTACCAAACTTCAGTTCAGCATCGATAATGCTGCTAACTTTCATGCCTCTACCGTCCCACTCGGCCAGGGTTTTCTTCTCTAGTTCCGTCTGACCTAGGGTTTTTGTAGTTTTTGCTTTGTTCAACATGGGAAGACTGGTGATTTGATGAATCATCTTCTTTGTGATCTCTATGGGTTGCTCAAGCCAAATCTTGCCATCATGTACACGGATGAGAATGTATCTAACCCATTTATCTCGAAAGTTTTGAGGTAGATGTGCAATGTGAACTAAACCTTTATCTTCCAAATGTTTGTTCTCGGGTTTCAGAATACCATCCACACACAGTTCTTCACGCACCGTATCTAGTTCTAGGTTCCCCATTTCATGAATTGAATAGTTGAAATGATTGCAGATATCGTTAATAAGTAGTACCTTAGGACGAATCTGAGATTGAGCTCCGTTTGGATCTAGGGCTGCTGCAATTGCGGGCACGATCTTGAAATCTGGTGCTTTCCATTCCCCTTGGACTAACATATCAGATCCTTTCTTCGCTGAGGTGCTGGATGATGCCATGGCAGCTCACAAAAAATTCCTTTTGCAAAAGTATTGAATCGCTGGGTTGCTCTTGAAATTTTCTACTCTCAAAGTGCTAAAGGTTCGCGGTGAAGAATGAGTTCGATTACTTGCCTTTTGTTTACAACTCTGTCATTAATGCTCAGTACAAATTAGGGTATGAATTCTGACAAACTGTCACCCACTAAAAATTAATTGCTCGGTAAAGACTTCGCAACTCGGTGAACTCGAGAATTCATATTGCTCCGACCTCGCTCGGTAAAAACTGGTACCGACCTTGCTCGGTAAAGACTGATACCGACCTTCCTGTGATCTTACTGCATCTTGCATGCTGATTAAGATCTTTCTTTTAATTTGGTTCTGGAACTGCTTGAGATTGGTCTATGAGAATACAGTTCCAGTGCTTTCTTGGAAATTTAGTTTGAGTCGGTAGAGCCACCCATTCCATTACTTGGACTGGTTTTCTCGATAGATTTAGGAATCCATTTTTGTCTCACCTATTTCCTGACCTTAGTTGCTTCATTCTTCTTTCCATCTTCAACTTCACTAGCATTCATGCAGTTTCTGGCTATGTAACCGAGTTTAGTGCATTTGAAGCATCTTACGGTAGTATCTCTTTTCCTTAGATGATGTTTTATGCAATTCATGCCAATGTGTCCATATTCTCCATAGTAATGACATCTACACCAGGTGTTGTAGTCCCATCCAAACATTGCTTTCATAATTTGTTTTGCTGGATTGAATATTTTGGATCTACACTCGGATGCCTTGTGACCTAGTTTGTTGCATTTGTGACAATTACCTCTGAATCTTGGTTTTTCCCTGCATTCATTTGCTTTGTGACCAGGTTGATTGTAGTTGTAGCATTTTCCATTGAATTCTGCCTTTTTATTGCTCCAACATTTATTTGAAGTATGTCCTATTTTACCACAGTGATTACAAGTAGGTTTCTGATTCCTTTGAGTACCTTGCTTAGAAGATTCACCTTCTCCTTTGTATCCAAGTCCTGCTTTTCCTTTTTACCTATGAAGATTTCGCTCATACAGCTGATTCAAGTCTTCTTGACTTTTCAGCATTCCTTCATTGATTTTTTTTTCAGCGTTTAGGTCATCCACCAATCTTAGATTGATTTCCTTTTCAAATCTTAGTTCTTCTCTTGTGCTTTCTATTTCTGATCTTAGATTCAAAATTTCCTCATTTCTATGAGAGATCTGATCAATTAGGTTTTCTAGCTGAAGGGTTTTATTTTGGACTTCAATGTTCCTTCCATCTAATTCATCTTTCAACTTGTTTCTTTGTTCCAAGATCTCACAAAATCTTGTAGAGTGTAGCTCTTGTTCTCTTTTTAATTTTCTCACTTCTTCCTGCAGAGACCCATTCTTTTCTAGGAGTTCTTTGACATCATTGTTTGCTTCATCTGAGCTATTTGAGGGAAAAAGATCTTCAATCTTTTCTTCAATGTAATTCTGATCATTCATCTGATTTGCAAGTTCCTTCCTTCTTCTTAGGGATTGGGACAGATGTTCTTTTGCTTCTTTAAGTTTAGCTATGGCCACTTTTAGATCTAGCTTTTCATTTTCAATCACCTTGTTCAGTTTGAATACCTCCATTGTCCTGGATCTTTGCTCAAGCTAGTTAAGCTTTGTCTTGAGAACTAATGCTGCTTTGATACCAATTGTTGGAAATATTCAGGAATTAACTGAGTTACTGAGAGGGGAGGGGTGAATCAGTAACTCCAAATTTTCTTTCAATTACAGATGTATTAACATGTAATTTACTTTAACCTTTGCATATAGAAAGCATGAACCTTAAAAGCATTCACAATAATGACACATAGATTTGGTTACCTAGAAACTTTCCAAAAAGAAAGTAAAACTGGGGTGGGGATGAAACCCACAAAGCTTTAATACTGCAGAATAAAGTTGGCCGGTTAAGGCTTACAATTTGATCACTTCTGATGATCTGCCCTGTTAGGAGCAATAAGGATTGCTAAATCCACCCTGTTAAAGGATTTACAAACATACAATGAAGTATGCGCTCGGTAAAGAGATTTTATAAAAGACTGTTAAGTCTACCCGGTTAAAGGATTTAGTATTGATTCACCTGTTAGGATGAAACAATAGATCTCTTGCTTTGCAACTGGATTGCTGATTGAGATTCGCTGATGTACTGATCACCTTCTGTGATGAATTTGTCTTTTCTGTTCCTTATACTGCTGAAGCCCTTTGTAATTCACTTAGCTCTGCCTTTCTTTCTTTTTCACATACATGCTTATTACTTCCATCTTGACATTTTTACAACATTGTTTATATACAAGTCTTAAACAATTAATTACAATTACAATTACAAAGTCGGCTTTGACAAATAAACATAACTACTACTAAGTCGGCCCAAGTATGGTTACACGGTTCCTGCAAACTAACTCGGTGACTTTCTGATACTCGGCGTCCACTGCATTACTCGGCATCGTCATGCACTCGGTAGAAGTGAAGGCACGGCTCATACTGACCACTCGGTAGGTTTTGAACTTGGTAAATACTGGTGACTTGGTAGACATGATGTTACTCGGTTTACACTGTCCTGCTCGGTTTGCACTGTCTGCTCGGTTTGCACTGTCTGCTCAGTTTGCACTGTCTGCTCGGTTTGCACTGTCTGCTCAGTTTGCACGGTCTATTTGGTTTGCACTGTCTGTTCAGTTTGCACTGTCTGTTCGGTTTACACTGTCTGCTCGGTTTGCACCCAGAATGCAAATAAGTGTTGTCACTAGTGGCAATTCTGCTTAATGCCAACAGTTGATATCTAAAAAAAGTAGATTTTTTATATTCTATGTTTATTTCAAATTATGTATATATTGACAATTATTCAGTTAGTTGGAAAATGAGTAATATAAATTAATATGCATATACAAACTTGTATGTAAAATCTTTTCTATAAGCAATCAATTGTCAAGTTATTCATTTTATTATTGTTCAACCCACAAGTGGACAATGGCAATGTTAACAACATGATGAATTGGTGATGTTAACAACAAGATGTATACTAAGAACACAAATGCACTGTATTAAATAATAGCATTATATAACAAGAAAATATTCATATCCAACGTACAATTGCTAGCCTTCTTCTTCACTATAAGAACATTCTTGTAGTCGAAGAAGTTTTAGTTATAGGTTTTGTTATCTGCCACAAAGAATCCATTACAAAACACTACAATTCGTTAATAAATAAAAAATTCTATGAAAGGAAAAGTATTTGGTTGTGATTTAATAGACAAAGGTGGATCTATAGTAGATGTCATTCAAATATATTCATTTGTGTCTTTTTTTATCATCTTTATGAAAGAAAAATGGAGCTGAGATATTGTAATGTACTGTCACAATAAAAGATATGTTTGGTTACTCTATACTGTCTTTTTGCATCACTATCTAGTATTAAAATCCTATAGCCTTCAGAGCGAGTTTGAGGTATAGGATTATCCATATTGGTCCAAAGCGTTGATTTCGACATGAAGACCTAACAAAAGTGTTTTTTTATTGGAATGATTAGTTACATTATGATTGTATAATATTATAATTAATATGAGAGGATGAAATAATAAATAATGAAATTTGAATATATTATTATTGTTGATCAATTGTTAATGAATGCATAAAATGTAAAATAAAATGGAAGTATAAAAAAAAGATTGTGTACCAATTGTGAAGTGTAACTTTGATTTTTTTGTGGTATTATCATCATTCTATTAATGCATTTATGTGGGTTTCTTCTTCTTTTTGTCTTGAAACATATGGATTTAGTTGTATGTGTGCTTATCTTTGGAAGCTAAAGGTTGGATGTACACAAAGTCCTATTAGTTCATGAACTCTTGAAAGAGCTGTGAAGGTCAATCATTGTCGTTCTATGGCTCTAATGTCAACTGTTTCTTTGTGAAGTGAAAGTCCTTGTGATTTGTGTATTGTTGAATCCCATGATATTCGTAGTGCTATTTGACAATGAGAACCTCGATTGAATGGTGTGATTGGAACATTGTTTGGCTTACTCAGATCCCAAGCTAGGCCTGTGTAGTTTGTAAATTGAACTATAACCATTAAGGGAAGTTGCAATGGTTTTTCACCATCATTGTAGACAATTGTTTTTACTTCTCCAATAGAACCGTTGAAAAGTCCTATTTGTACCCATATATTTGTACATAACATAACTTGTTAGACTATACACAAGAGAATGTGAGATTGAATTTTTTCTTCATCTGGATGTGAGCTTTGTAATTCCTTTAATTGTTATGATGTGGAAAGAGATACTGGCTATTGTAAAGACATTAACATATGTTTATTATGTAGTGCTACCATCTCATTCATTGCAAAAAGGTGTGTAGAAGAGTGGAAATTTTTTTGTTCTTCCTTGGTGAGAGCATTACTTGTCTGTGATATTAGTAGATTCCAATTTGCAATTGTTGGTTCTCCATTTCTCAAATTTGAGAGAAGAGTACAAAATTGTATCTGAATAGGTGTGTTTCTAGTTTGGTAAAAATTAGGTTCTAATGTCATTACTTTTCTCAATAAGCGTCATAGTCGTCTGCCATATGAATTTGAAGCATACATTGGAATGTATTTAACTAGAGGTGGCTGACCCAAATCACCAAAGAGTATGATTGAGCATCCACAAAAAGGAATGTGGTTGTTGGTTGGGAATGCTTCTCTCAATCTGATATCAATTCTTTCAATCAATTTAGGGCCAATAAAACTCATTTCATCTATAATAATATACTAAATGTAATACGTGTTTTCCTGAAATATTGCTAGTGGTTGACCTTGTAGCGGTACCATATCTCTAATTGGAATGCAAAGGACAAAATGAATTGTTGATGCTTGTATGTTGAATGTTGCAACTCCTGTTGGTGCAAGAAGTAGAAGAGGTGACTATCCATTTGGTGATAGATCCATGAGAGTGGCTTTTATGTGAGCAATAAGATGATATTTCCCAGTGCCAATAGTGTATTGAAAAATTAACTGTACTTGTGGTTGTAAAGATGTTGAATGCAGATGTGATACAATAACATCATATGCCTTTTGTTGTTGTGAATACAACTTTGATTGAGATTGTTGATGCATAACTATATGACCTCAAAAGGTTCGTTGATTTGATTGTATGAAAGTTGCAGTTGTTGTTTTTTCTAATGAACTCATTTGGATTTCCATCTAATTATTGAGAGAGTCAATTTATCAATATCCAAGCATATCTAGTTCATTAAGATGAATAGGTATTCCTAGGTATAATCCAAATAAGACTTGTCATTCATTTGGTATATTATCTTGCATTCTATCTCCATTTCTTGAAGGGCTTGTAGTTTCATTTTCTTCTTGTGGTTGGCAATGTGTCTTGTGTATATGCCATGGATGGTATGTCTTTGAGAAATTTTCTAACTATTCTATGATTCCTTCACTTGATGATGCAAATTCCAATTTAATGTTGCAGAATAGTTTGTATAGCAATAGTTCACTCCAAAAAAAGGATTGGTAAGAGATGTCTTCCTTTGAAGGGATGATGATGAATCTAGGGGAGGCTCTAACTATAGATGTGGCCCATTCTTTTCATTGTTGTTGTTTACGATAAGATCTGAAGGTCCATGTTTTTTTAATTTCTAGAAGTGAAAACATTTCTAAATATGGTGGGCATGCCATATAAGATTCAGTTTGGTTTTGGAATGGAGTTGTTTCCGTGCCTAATATTGGTAGACGTTGCAAGTTATTTTGATTAACATTTAAACTTACAAATTGTCTACTACATAAAGAGATGGGGAGTTTGTGTAGTAGATAGTAGATCTCTTGGGCCCCAATATCATGGTGAACAAGGTTTTCAAGAAGCATTCTTTGTAGCACAACTGGTGCGGGCATAGAAGAATTGAATCTTGATGAAATTCTAGACAAAATTGTATGATATATTTATGATTTAGTTGTTACTTTGGCTGCATATTTGTGAATGTATTTTATGACCGTGTCAATTGAAAGAACAAGTTAGCAATCTATATTTTCTCTCCAAATAGAAATAATTTGGGTGTTATGTAATTTTACTAGATCATCATTACGAGCTGTTGTGTGTTTAGGTTGACCCTTATCTACATTGGTTAGGTGTGAGATCTCTTGAATATTCCATGGGGCTTTGTAACATCATGCAACTGCAACACCTTTCCTTCTTAGACATGTATGTAGAGTGCATTTTGTGTGGCGTTGAACATGATTGACCAATTCAATGTAATCACTACATGCATCTGTTGCATATATCATTTTTGTAGATCCATTAGACAAGGGTCTTCAAAAGTACCTTGGTGAATATCTTGATTTCTTTGTTCTAGGGTTCATGGATTCCATGCAAATACATATTTGTCTATGTAATCTAATACATTTTGTACAAAAAGATCATTATCCCATTATAAATTTTCAATATATGGCGAGTGTGGTAACCAAATGAAACCATGAATATGTGGAGAGCCTATTTTTTTCCATTCATACTTGGTTGATGTGTTTGTTAATAAATATATTAAGAAAGTACATGGAAAAAACTAAGAGTGGATGTAGTATGTGCACCTATACCAATAGTCAGTTGCACCCAGAAGTTTTTCCAAGACTTCTTCATGAAATGCAATGAATCTATGATGCATGTAGATTGCGATTAGATGTGGATTTTGAATTATATTCTATATTCATGATCTAGTTGCCATAGTTGGATTTGTAGGTCTAGTAGATGACATGACATTATGTAAATTAGGCCATTTGGTGTCTACAACACTTAGGATAAAGAAAAAGGTAGGAAAAATAATTTGAATGACCATTCCTATTAGTTCTTCTCAATGTTGGTTCCAAAATGGTTGTGTTCCATGAACGGTAGAGTCGAAGCGCATTAGTTGATCTACAAGTTTGTGATCAAGAAAATATTTTAATCTTTGATGGATATCTCCAATTGATATAGGTAAACAGCCATCTAGTTGCTTGCGAACAAAGACTACTATTATGGTTTGTCTTTGATGGCACATGATTATGTTGAGTATAAAGTACCAAAATCCTGGGTGTTGGCCAAATCCTTTGTCATAGTATTGTAGAAGGTGGAGATCATAATCATGGAGCTATAATTCTTTGATACATTGTTGTTTAAATGCACACATTCCTTTAGGAAACAATATGAGGAATGCCATTACAAACAATCCTTCAGTAGTGTATTCATTTATAGGAGATGGTGAAATGGTGGGCCATGTAATAATTGGTGTTGTTCGACCTTCACCTAGTTGTAATAAAGACCATACTTCTTCCATCTCTCTATGTGTTGTAGGTAGATTACATACAAATGAATTGTTCATAGATGTACATTATCATGAAATGAATCTTCTTCTATTAATTCTAATACAAAGGAGTCTTCTTCAAGTGGATCAGGTTCTTCTACTGTTGCAAAAAGGTGTGATATATCAACGGATTGTAAGGGCAATGATGCCAATGCAATTTCATCTAATTGTACATCTTTATAATAGGGTTCATTAAATATTTTATATTTTAAAGCTTCATGAACATGACCTCTACTAAAATAGAAACTACGTTTTTGATTTCCTATGTTGTCTTTGTTGACAATGATTATATCCAATGTATCTATACATCTAGGTAAGAATGTTACAATTTTGGAGACATCTTAAGGAAAATATATATTGTGGCCACTGTATTTGAGTTGGTCACCTTTCGCATATGTAACTTGAAGGATAAGACTTATTCTTGCAATCAACATCTACTCAATTTGACTTAGTATTTACAAGCATTGTGGTTATTCACCAGGGTCCATATTGTTCAATTTTGAGATCTGATGGCCATCTTTTTCTGATCTGCATCTATAGCACATCAAAATTCCATCTGATGTTCTTGTTTTAATTCATGGATATCTTTCCATGCAAATTGAACATGTTACAATGTTGGAAAGAGCATCCAACATTGTACAAAACTTTTTTCTAGCAGTGTAATATTTTTTACAGAAAGGTTGACAGTTGATATGTTCAACTGGATTAATGTAGGGCGTATGTTTTGTATGAGAATGAGCTATTTGTATCTAAGGTAAGAGAGGAGAAGAAAGTAGATAGGATGTGGATGGGACAGTTATTTGTGGGTGAACTATCTGTACTTGATGTAAGGCAGGGGAATAAAGTAGATTGGATGTTGATGATGGTAGTACAATATTTTGGGAAGTCTCTCATCTTTTCTCATTAATAATTATTTTTTAGCATGATATCTTGCTCATTGCATTTCATTTCTGTGAGAACGCATAGCTTCTCTTCTACTATTTTGTAGATCCATGACTATTTATGTGTTGCTTTATATATATCTGAGATAGTTGAAAATATTGAGGTTAAAAATAATAATAACACATTAAATTGTAAAAAAAATAACAATAACATGTTAGCTTGTAAAGACAAAAGTTGTAGTAGTAGTTTTGACAAGATTTGCTAGCCATATTATTTTAATTGTATAAATTACATGCTTTATTATATTAAGTGTTTAACATGGTAAAAGAAAAGCATATGTTAACAGATATATTTCTAGTTTAGAGAAATAATATTCTACTCATTTAAGAGGAAATATGTGTGCATTGGAAAGTATTATTCATTGCCTATTCGAATTCGACAAAGTTCAAAGTTGAACTTGATATTTTTTATTTCTTCACAAATATATGAAAGGAAAAGAAATATGTTTGTTAAACAAGAGGATTTTTGTTATCATAGTAATTCAGATATCTATGTATTTCATTGTAGCAAAATGAGATAGCATATCTCAAAATTCACATAGCTAGGATAACATGTAACTATACAAATCTTCAAAAGAAGAGGAGAGGTATACTTTTAGGAAAGCTTTAGAGAAAGAAAAATTATGCTTTGTGTGTCTTGACCAACAAAAAAATATTTTTTAATACTGAGATCAAATACAAATTGACATTCAAGAATATTATCTAGAATGTGCTTTACTCTAGCAGGCTCAACAAGTAGAAGTTGAAAATCTTTTGCTGCAATTCCCAACAAGGCATTTTTTGGGCCTTCAAATACAGTAGCATTGTGAAGTTCACCTGATCCATCTTGCAAGTCCATATTAAGCATGTAGTTTTAGTCGCATATTGAGATATCAATACACCATTTTGAACATTGGAATGTGCCTGCACAATTTTGAGTAACTTTCTTTTTACATTTTGTCGTGTCCACCATTCGTGGGCATGAAAGCTAGTAGAAGTTTTCCAAGTGAAGTTTTTTTATTCGTTTCAAAACATAGATATGATTTATGGAGTGAAAGCCTTTTTTGGAAATAGATGATATAGTTTGTGGATTTACAAACTTGGGCAGTGATTTTTGCTCTTTTGTTAGAGAAATTGAGGATTGGTCTTGTCCTATACTTGTACACCATGTATGTAGAGTAGTAGCTTCAATAAAACTTGGATTGATTATAATTATAGTTGAGAAAGTTGTATCAAGGGATTTTCCAGACCATAAAAGAAGATGAGCAGATTTAATTAAGAGGATAGTTCTTTTGGCTTCCATGAACATATCAAGGATTTTTTTTCCTTCATCTTCACAATGACGACCCCATAGTGTAACATCAATAGAGTAACCAAACATATATTTTATTGTTGCAATACATTTCTTTATTTCAGTTCCATTTTTTTTTAATGGTAGATGCAGGATTGATGGACACAACTATTCCAATGACATCTATGAGGGAATCAACAAGAAATGTTTCTAATGAGTCTATTCTTTTTATATGGTAGTCATGCATGGGCACGGTAGACTGCACGCATGTGGAAGGATTTATTTTTGAAGAATTGTGGAGGACTATTTCGAAAGGATTAGTGGAGCTACTATATTTGGTGTTGTAAACTTTAATATGACCATTAGATATTAGCTAGGTAAAGACTATCTATTTGAATAACCTTGAAGAATTCATCAACAAGTTCATTGAAGCAAATTACATGTAATCCAAATCCTTCTTTGTCTATAAAAACAAAACAAAATAATGTTCCTTCCTTGGAGACATTTTTGAATGAATGGATTGTAGTGTTTTCTAATTCTCGACCTTCAATGGACCAATATTTATGGTACGGGGTCAAAATTTTAATGGGGACTATTTCAGATGGAGATATAATTCTATTTAAATCATGCGTGGATGGAGAACCACCTAAATGATCTCCATCGCTAGATGATGTTGCATTCCTAGTAGCTTGTAGTAGAGGAACTAGAGATCCAACAAATGTCTCCAGTATTTGAAAGTGCATCTAGGTTATCAATTAGGATAGCCCTGCAAGTATAACAAAAATGGTTATTTAGTAAGGATCTATAACTGGGAGTTTGACAACCACAATATGAAATAGGAAAATGATGGGCATAGGTGAAATTGTTTAACAGCTTGCATGGATATTTTTTGAGGCAGACAATAGAACCTTTAACTAAAGCTTCTTCCACTACAAGCATGCTCAACTGCTTAGGAAGGAGGGAAAAATGTGTGTGCAAAGCATTGGAGAGTTCAATTTGATAGTTGGTACTTGCATAATGTTGTTGTTCAATATAGTTTATTGATGTTATTTGTAAACATGATTTAGTAATAGATGTTGTGGACCTATAATTCTACCAATTGACCCTGTTGTTAATAGTGCTATTCTCTACCTCACAATTTATGGAAGATAGTGGCCTACGAGTAATTGGAACTATGGTAGTTAGGTGTTTTCTTAATATTTTTAGTTAAGAAAGTACATATATAATGGGCTTGTTGTTTTGATTGCATTTCCCATTCTCAAAATATGAAAAAAATGTATTCAATTCATTATTCACTGAGAACTCACCTGTGTAATGTGTACTGTGTAACATGTAACCTTCAAACATAAGCATAAAATGTTATGGAATTTCTAACCTTTCTAATTGCATATGAATAAATGATTGTCAAACAGTAAGCATATACACAAAAAGATGAGTAATTCTTTTAATTGCATTCACCAATTTCAGATGCTCAAAATATTCAAAGAAAGGAGAAATTTTAAAGGTGAAAAAGAAATTCCCAAAAAATTCCTATTTGTTATCTATAATGAACGAGTATTAAAAAAACACAAAGATTACATTTTTCTCTTGTAACTAAGCTGTGTAAATATTTCACTCGTAATTGACCTATGCAAATCTGTATTGTGCAATGCAAAATATTCAGATTGATGCCTACAAAGCTATATAACTTCAAATCTTTCTACCAGATTGTGTAAAGATGGTTTCAACATGGTAATAGATCTCTAGAACAATCCTTATATAGGCTATGAAGGCGGCTACCATGGAGATGAACAGTCGACTATGAAAAATTTCAGAACATACGAGCGACTATTAAAAGTTTCCAACCGTTCAATGCAAATTTATTGATATCCAACAACTATCAATTGTAAAAGAATAAAATACAGAGATGACAAGCACAAATATTAATCGATATCCAACTACTATCAACTATGAAGTACAAAAAAATAGAGGTGATGAGGACAAAAGTTAATTGATATCCAACAACTATCAACTACAAGTAAACTGATGTTATTTTGCCACAAATTGATTTTTTAATATAATTTTTTTTTGTGTTTTATTAAACTAAAATTAATTTTTTTATTATCAACAATGACAAGTGTTTCAATCTTCTAGCACACTTCTCCACAATTGATAATCATTGATGCTAGAAACTCGGGTCCTTCATTTTCATATATGAAACACCTTCAATGTAACTAATGTTCAATTAATGTTAGAGAATCAAATTACCTTTTTTTTTAATTCTCATTTTTACTTTTAATTAAGTGTAGTATTTTTATTATATTTATATTTTTGTATTTGATTTAATTTAATTTTAGTGTTATTTAGTTAAAAGCAATATAATATAAAGTAGAAATATATGGTATATTTTAAGAATGAACAATTAAAATCAAATAATGTAATCAAAGAAAATATTATTCAGAGATTATTTTTGCATAATTTATAGTAGCTTTGTTATTTAAGGTTATAAAATAGTTTTACATGTGGCAGTTGAATAAATTGTTAGGATCGAAGACCAAAAAGATAACAATTACATGCAAATATATCCAATAATGCAAATGAATAAAACACATAAAATAGAACAAGAAGACACAAAGATTTAACGTGGTTCACCCAATCTCATGTTACGTCCACCAAATAGAGAGTCCAATCTTATTATCCAATGATTCCAGTCTATTACAATCTGCAATCCCTTGCAACTCAATACCACTGCAAGAAACTATGACATTCTCATTATAAGAAAACCCTAAGCCATATTTAACAAGACTTATGTCGATTAACAAGTTAACCCTAAAAAATACTTGACAAGTCAACCTAGGGAAATGCTTGATGAGAGAACTCAAAAAAGCTTGATGAGTTAACCCCAAAAATAAATTTTCCCCAACAGTAAATGATAAGTGTACATTACTTGCCTGACTAGTCACCACAAATTAACATAAATACAATATATCCAAATATCTTAAAATATGATATTTTTAAAAAGTCACATATTTGTCATCAATATTCTTGGTATCTTCACTTCCTCACAACAACACAAAAAGCTTAGTGAACAAGTCATAAATTATATAGGGTGAGGTGATGTGGAAACAAAATAAGTGATAAAGAAGGGAGGTTTAAGTAGTGTTGGTATAATAAGAGAAAGAGAATAAAAATGACAACAATAGAAAGAGGAAGAGAGAGTGCAAATGGAAATTGAGGCAAGCAAATAGAGTAACCCCATGTGCCCATGTAGTTGCGTATTCACATTTTTTGCTTAAATTTAAGCAGCAGTAGTGTTCTCATATAAAAAAAATATTTGGGGGAAATGATAGATTGAAAATTTTTCTTATTTTAATGGAGCACCAACTGCTTAAAAATTAAAAATAAGTATTGAAAAAAAGAGGGGTTGAAAATAAGCAGCAACTGCTTATTAAAAAAATGCCACATGTCTTCACCATGTTTTTTTCTCTCCTTTTTATTTTCCTACAATTTTGCTTCTAACTTTTATTTGTAACAAATATTGTTAATTTTTTTATTTTAAAATATTATTTAGAGTAGTGCTAAAAAATAAGCAGAAAGAGCCACCAACTCCACAAATTGATCTAAAAATGTTGAGTAGTGGCTACTAACCTAAATAAGCTTAGCAACTGCATGGAGACTTGCGCTGAGAGAGGGTAAACTAGAAAGGACATGATAGAAAGAAAGAAGATGTGCCATGTTGGTGTAATTAATTATTCCTAATTACACTTTACTTTATCTTACTTAGGTTAATGCATTGCATAGTAGTTTGTGATTGAGACACCTAGGAGTGTGCACATCTATTAAGCACATGGTGTAGGAGAAATTCCACTTTTGGTGTGATAGTTTTCTTCACATAGCTCATTATGTGTGAGATCCACCTTTCGTGCTCTTATCACATTATCATCCTAATCCAATGCACATACTTTATTGCATATTGGAGGATGATCCACATTTGGTGGACATGTGATTACACCTAGCATAGGTGATAGCTTATCAGCTCCCTATCATTCTCTCTTATCACCTTTCCTATATAAGGAGGCCTATTATGTAATCATTTCATTAAGCAATCATCAATTCAATCATTGAGCAATTCATTGGATCTATTCAATCCATCCTTGCATTCATATTTTCTCTCTTATGCTTTTTTTCAACCTCTAGATTCTTGGTTTAATATTTTCTATTTGCAAATTCTTACATGGTATCAGAGCTATTGGAGCATTTTTTATCAATCGATTTGAAGAGATCTTGATGCAAGCTTTGAAGGACCAAATCTCAGATCTGAGAACCAGTGTATGATAGAGGCATCTTGGAGTAGATCTGACCTTACCATTGCGTCCAGGAGGCTGTTTCAGTTAAGATCAACTATAAATTTGCCTATATTTGGTGAAAGTCCAATCCGAAGCAAAAAAAATTTGCAAATCGAGCCGTACAGCCTGATCTGCACTTTTGGTACGATTTTGTAAAAAAAATATATATGTTTTAATTTTGATTATTTTCAAATTTTTTTTTTGCAAAAAAATAGGCAGGCTTGGTACGTGTCCTATGCATATATTTTTTTCTATAGTATACAGTGATCTAGTCATGTCAGCATTCAGGCAAGGCGCAAGACCCAAGCGCAAAGCATCAAGGTGTTTAGCTTTTATATAATGGAGGGGCGTTTGCATATTTAAAAGGCCCTAAAGACCCTTGCGCAGTCGATGTGGGATTAAAATCCCAACACCAGCCGTGCTCACCATCGGTAGCATCACCTCTCTACTCCACCGACGACCTTTTCAAAAGTGGTGCCGCCCTCCACCGCAGACCCTCCTCCACCAGGAATGCACCACAGTGCCACCTCACTTCCGCTCAAACCCCGCAGCCCCTCAGCTCGGAATGAGTTAGTGCCAAGGCAATGCACTGTTAGCACCACCTCAGCACCCAAACAATGCCATGCAAGACACTTGCAGGCCCTGCCATGCATCACAGCCAGCCACCACATGGGCACTACATGGTAGGACAGCAGGTTGCCACCTCAGCACACTGACACCCAATAAGAACAAGACACCTCAGTAGCCTGCATAGTCACTTTGCCACATCACCTGGCTAGTCATCAACCTACCATGTCACTGTATGGACAAGTACAGCCAACCACTTCTGCGGACATGTCAGCTGGTGGAGGGCTTTTTTTGCTGACTTCACCTTTCATACGTGCCTAAATTTGATGGTCGTCTAGCCATCACAGCAGGGCAAAATTGGGTTTTTTTACGGCCGTATGACCATCAAATTTAACCTAGTGTTTTTCTGACATCATTGGGGTTTGGAGATTTCCCAGCCTTCACCATTTGCATTTTTGGTTTGACAGTCCAACTTTGAGGGGCCATAACTTGGTCATCCGGGTTCCAAATCGGGTGTAATTTTTTTTGAAATTGGGTAGAATTTCTTGAACTTTCTAGTGGTGGTGTTGATTTTACATTTTGGTGGCCTCATTTGTTAGAAATTACAAATCTTGTTGACTATACCTATCTATCCTAATTTCTACAACTTCCAAGGCTTTGTTTGGGCACATACGGTAACATTTTGAGGTGAATTTTTTTTTTGAAAGTACATGATTTTTTATCTACTTTCCTGATCTACAATTAGATTTGAGTGATTTTGGGTAGACATATCACTTTCAACAATAGGCTATTTTGGGGCTATAATTGCACTTGGTTAATCCTTGGATTTCAGTTTTATGATTTGCATCAGTCATTTGAAGGAGTTATCAGTCAGTATTTGGTTGCAATATGGATAACTCAAAGGTTAAAATCCTCACTCCATATAACTACCATGAATGTAAAATTTCTTTTAGTGACCATTTGTTGAGTCTTGGATTGCTTAGAATGACTCTTGGGTAGGATCAAGAACCTCAAATAGGTGTTGTAGAAAGGCAAAAATGGTTTGATCAAAGGGATAAAGCACTTGGCTCTCTTAGATCATCCATCTCTCATGACATTCTCTTTCATATTGCATCTTTCACACATTCTCATGATGCTTGGATCACATTGGAAGGACTCTTTGGTAAACCTAATAGAATGAGAAAATTTAGATTAGAGAATGATCTCATAGGTCTCAATCCTAGGGATTTTGACAATATTCAAGATTTTTTCTCTAATTTCAATACTATTAGATAGGAGCTTTCTTCATGTGGCATTGTTAAAGGGGATGAACAATTGATCTTTTCTATTCTTTCCAAGTTTGGTCCTGAATATTCTATCTTTGTTTCTACATTCTATGCTACTATGGATGCTCTTGGTAGTGCATAAAAATTGCCCTCTCCTGATGAATTTGCAATGCAGATCCAAATGGAACAAGAAAAGTTGGCACACATGGGTCAGTTGAAGCCTTCCACACATCAAGCATTGATTGCAAGTGAGTCTACATCAAAGGCTTCTAATGGCAAAGGAAAGAAACACAATAAGGATCCTAAGCCTCATGAAAAAAGTAATGAATCTTCTTCACCAAAAAGTACTGAATCCAAGTCCTCTTCAAGAGAGGAATCATCTAGAAGAAAGAGAGATAAATGTGCATATTGTCAAAAGTTAGGACATGATGAGCATAAGTGTTTTCAAAAGAAGATTGATGAGATAACTCACATTATTCAAAAACACAACATTAAGTTTCCCTCTATATAGTTGTGATTTGGAATCACCACTATTTGTGTATGTGTGTGGGGAAAATGTAAGATTCACTCCTAAATCTAAATTCCAAAAGGAGAGATCCAATTTGATAAACCAAGAGGTTAATACACAATTGAATCAATCTATGAAGAATATGAAAGAGAGAGAGAAACCCTATACTTCCCTATAGTTGGATTGAGCTTAAAATCTAAAATAATTGAAGTGCAAATACTAACCTTGAATTAGGGTAGATCTGGAAAATGTTGAATTCTGGCTTCTGTATGAACTTTCTAAAGATTTTGTCCCTTACTCTAGATTGGAAATGTCGAGGTGGACAAAACCCAAAAATCTTTTCTCCAAATTCACACAGGTTGACTTTGACCTTTTAAAAGGTCAAATACCACATTATTTATTTGAAGTCTGATTCTGATTCTATTTGCAAATCCTGAAAGATTGTCGAAAAGGGTATCCAAATTCACTCTCAGATCTAAGATTCCACACCTATGCCTACAAGAAAAATGGTTTTATTATTTTTTGGGGGGGTTTGCCTTGGTCAAAGCCCGGTTTGGAATCAACCTTAATATTGAAATTGAAATAGGAGAATGCTAGCAAGTAGTAGAAATGAATCTAACAATGAAGCTATGCAATTCAATAGATATGCTAATGTATTTGGAATGTAATCAAATATATTGATATGAAAGCTTGAACATAACATGATCAAACTTCCATGATTGTATGCTTGAAATCCACCTTGAGGAAACAATGATATGGATCTTGAAGATGAACAAAGGATCTTGAAGGAAGATCACACCACCATGGTGGCTAGATCTAGGGTTTGAATGATAGATCTTGAATGCTTGAGCCAAATCCCTTCAATATCTTGAATGCTTGAATCCTTGATCTTCAATGGAGAAATTGGATGAAGAAGAAGACTTGAATACTTGAATGAATTCTTGCTTGATCACCTTGAGAACTTGAGAGCTTGATTGCAAAACTTGATGTAGAAAATGAGAGAGGAAGGCCTCCTTTTATAATGATCTAGGGCACACTCCTCTAGATGGGCCACCTTGAAGAATTAAATCTCAATTAGGTCCTCACCTTTAAAAAATATATCTTGATTAAATACCATTAAATTATTTACCATTTCGGAGCCCGAAACAGCCAACCCAAAGGCGGAGAAACAATTATCCTAAAATCCAAACTGCCGAAGATGACAATTTGAAATCCTGGCAGGAAGAGGTCAAGGTTGAGGTTGAATCTGACCTAGTCAGGGTCGAGGTCATCCCTGACCTAGTCAGGGTTGAGGTCGACATTGACCTCAAACCCTAATTTTGGAAGGATTTGCAGTAGAGGTTCCAAAAGATGCTAGAAACTGGGAAATTGATGTCAGAATAGGACTAGATGTCTAGGATAGACAAAAAATCCTCTATTTGATGTTATGAAGGACTAGGAGGTCTCATTTATGAACCCTACCTAGAAAATGGAGCCATGAAAGAGGAAAAATTAGGAAAAGTCCCTTTAACCATAATTTCACCTAGAATGAAGAAATCAAGTGCGGAGAAGAAGTGGAAGACAAGGGAGAATGCAAAGATCCAATCAAGGTGCCAATGATGACCCTAAACCAGTTACTCAGAGGGCTAAATGCTCTTAACATGGAAGTGCTTCCATTTTAAGATGATACATTAAGCCCCCACTTTAGCAAGAGTATGGATTCAATGCAAACTCTTGGTAAAGGAGAAGAGAGAAGAGATCCCAGTGGATTCAAAATGAGATAAAATAACACTTAGCTAAAGATGCAAGGATTCTAACTCAACATACATGCATGAAGGTGTGAAACAATAAAACCAAAAGAACAAGGGTTAGCACTAAACAACCCAAATCAATTAGCATAAGAAACCTCACTAAGAAATATTCCTCATACTAATATCATATTTGGAAAGATATCATAAAAGCACAAATGAATACATAGGAAAGACAAGAGAAACACTATAAATAACATAGCTTCATGATCCTGTCCTACTAGCATGAAAGAAGAAAAGAAAGAAAGGAGAAAGTGATTACCTCACCTAGTAAGATGCCCACTTTACTATGAATCACCTTGGAGGGAGAGCCCAACAAGTTCACCCATAAACTGTGCTTTCAATTGTAATGCATCTTCTAATAGCTTCTGGAATACCCATAGATCCACCTTCTTGTATCACAATGAATATGAAATGCATGTCTTCTCAAGATTTAGCAACTTATGTGTGTTACCTTCAGAAGATTTAGCATATAGGTGCGTGTCTTTTTAGGATTTAGCAACTTATGTGCATTACCTTCCAAGATTTAGCATATTTGAAATATTTTGAAAAATGTGTGTCTCCTTAGGATTTAGCAACTTATGTGCATTACCTTTGGAAGATTTAGCATATGAATGCATGTCTTTTCAGGATTTAGCAACTTATGTGTGTTACCTTCCAAGATTTAGCATGTAAAAATTAAAAAAAACTATAGTACAAGGGAGACCCTATATATGCCCCCTCCTTAAGATGGCAAAAACATACTATTTTGTCATGTTAAGGAAAGAAAAAGAACAAGGATAAAGTCTTCTTCAGCATCAAGACAATATCCATAGTCAACTCCCAGTCCAAGCCAAGAAGGTCACAGCTCCTATGAGGCCATGGAAGAGATGAATGTAAAGAGATATCATGCAAGAAGTGAAAAGGAAATAACCCTTAATGAGGAATGGCACACTATTTAGTTTCCAAGGTGAGAGATGTATCGACCATGGAAACCCAATGTCAAACAATGAATAAGGTTCCTATCAAGGACATAGGTCCTTAATGGAAACAATAATTTTCATGTATGATTGGATATCACATAGTAGATAAATACTACTTAGCCAACGAAAGAGGTGAATCCCTAGAAAGAAAAGAAGAGAATACCATAAGGATATGCATGAAATAACAATGCATAGATTTGAAAAAGATAGAAAATCATACCAAGCCACGGAGGCTAAAGTACTTCTATCAAATTCACAATCCGTATGTGTGAAAAGATGGCAATGTTAAGATCAAAATCTTGAGACCAAAACCCTAGCATGAACAAGTATGAAATAAAAATGCATAGATTTGAATAAGATAGAAAATCATACCAAGCCCCTGAGGCTAAAGTACTTCTATCAAACTCACAATCCGTATTTATTATTGCATATCGATAATGCTAAGATCGGAGCCTCTTGATCAAAACCATAGCATGAATATGTGCATGAATTAACAATGCATAGATTTGACTATGATAGAAAATCATACCAAGCCCTTGAGGCTAAAGCACTTCTATCAAACTCACAATCTATATTTATTACTTTATGTGTGAAAACAGAAGAGAAGGAGAAGGCATCTTTGCCCCCCAAGTGTAGGAACAAAGATGGAAGAGGATACCCACTTCACAAAGCAAGGAGATATCCTATTTGCAAAAATGTATACTATATCCTTAGCGAGAGATATTGACCCCTACATCCAAGAGTATAGATAATCATGAAAAGGATATGTCACTTATGGAAAAGGATCCTCAATGAAAGAGATCTTATCACCAAGACCCCCACCAAAGAGGAGTCTATTAAATAAAATATCATATTCCAAAAGGCAGGAACGAAGATTCAATCATCATGCCTTCCATGAAGAAGAGCAAGGGGAATCTTTGGAATGAGAGAAAACAACTCTAACACAAAGTGAGAGTAAAAGATTATATCAAACATAATGTGCAACATAGAGAAGAAGTATCGACCCAGGACAACAACTTCTCATATAAGAAGGTTATCCATAGTCAAAACATCTATCAATATGATGAAATAATATTGTAATATAAGCAAATACCACTAAGCTAAGGAAAGGAGTTCCCCTAGACAAAGAGAAAGAAGGAGGAACCTTGCCCCCCAAGGACAAAAGGCAAGGGATACCTTTGCAAAACACATGTCATAGAAAAGATATCTAGAATAATAGAAGAGAGAAATAGATGAAAAACTATCATAACCAATTAATCTCAAAGCAGGAATATAATGTATTCTAAAAGATAGGAAGAAGTGTATCTCTTGCCCCCCAATCTAGAGGAGAAAAGATAGTGAGGCATAAAATTATGAATAAATCTCAAAGGAGAAGTTTCTTTTCTCTTATATTTATGGATCGAATAATAAGGAGAAGGTACTTTGAAGAATCTTTGCATATGAACCATAATTTGAACTTCAACATAAGCATGGGAACAACTAGGAATAGATGATAGAACATTAGGAATCAAATTAGGAAAGATAGGATTATGATCAGGAAGTTTAGGAACACTAGTAAAAGTGTAGGAAGTGATATGAATGGAAGACACAACCGGAGGAACACTTGGAACCACAGTTGGAAAAGGGTGTGAATAGATATAAGTAATATTATGGTAAGAATGTTGTGAGGTAGGATATTGATTTTCCATAAGATCACTACTAAGGAGAAGAGCGTTAAGGGAATGCCTATCTTTCTCCACTAATGTCTTGTCAATAGAAGGAATCTGAAATGGAGGTGAAGAATATATAATGTCATCCTCTTTTGCATAAGGGAAGTGTGTTTTAGAGAATATGTCATCCTTTTGTATCAAAAATTCTTCACAAGGAGGGGATAAATCAATGTATTTATCCAAGGGTTCATCCCAAAAATTAGATTTATGCACATTGGTTTCATAAGGAAGAGATTAATCAACATCCAAATCCAAAGCTTCATCCCAAATAGGAGGATTATCCACATGGTTTCATGAGGAAGAGAGTAATCAACATCGAAATCCAATGGTTCATCCCAAATAGTAGGAAGAAAGTAATCAATATCCAAATTCAAAGGTTCATCCCATATAGGAGGATTATCATCCCTATCCATAAAGCACATTGTAGGATCCCTAGAGGGGAAAGAAGGTAAATTGTATTGTAAAATAGGTTCATAGAAAAGACATAGATTAGGAGAAGAATTAACATCAATCCCTAACTCATCTTTGTAAAGGTCAATTGAAGAGGTTGTAGAGGAAGATGAAATAGGAATAGGATCAATGGAGATCTCATTCAAATAATTTTCAGCCTCACTTCCATGTACCTCATTAAAGGATCTATCATCTTAAACAACAAAAACCTCATCAAAGTACTCAAAACAAGAATCATACATGTTGAATACTAAAAGCATGAAAATGTAAATATTTTTGTATTTTTAAGGAAATTTTGCAATTTTTTTTAATTTTTATTTTTGAAATGTAAATGCAAGGGCATAAAAGAAATCTAATCTTAAGGCAAGAAAACAAATGATCTAACACCAAAAAGAAATAGTTGTCTATTGCGGGTTCACCAAAATGTATAGTGAAGGTGAACACACAAGATAATGCAAATGAAGATCTAGCAAAATAGGTCATCTAAATCCACAAAAGAAAGGAGAGTAAGTATGTCAGGTTCACAAAAATGTATAGTTGTGATTTGGAATCACCACTATTTGTGTATGTGTGTGGGGAAAATATAAGATTCACTCCAAAATCCAAATTCCCAAAGGAGAGATCCAATTTGATCAACCAAGAGGTTAATACACAATTGAATCAATCTATGAAGAATATGAAAGAGAGAGAGAAACCCTATACTTCCCTATAGTTGGATTGAGTTTAAAATCTGAAATAATTGAAGTGCAAATACTAACCTTGAATTAGGGCAAATCTGGAAAATGTTGAATTCTGGCTTCTGTATGAACTTTCTGAAGATTCTGTCATATATTTTAGACTAAAAATGTCGAGGTGGACAAAACCCTAAAATCTTTTCTCCAAATTCACACAGGTCGACTTTGACATTTTAAAAGGTCAAAGACCACATTATTTATTTCAAGTCTGATTCCGATTCTGTTTGCAGATCCTGAAAGATTGCTGAAAAGGGTATCCAAATTCGCTCTCAGATTCGAGATTCCACACTTGTGCTTGTAAGAAAAATGGGTTTGTTATTTTTTGGGGGGGTTTGCCTTGGTCAAACCTTAGTTTGGAATCAACCTTAATATTGAAATTGAAATAGGAGAATACTAGCAAGTAGTAGAAATGAATCTAACAATGAAGCTATGCAATTCAATAGATATGCTAATGTATTTGGAATGTAATCAAATATATTGATATGAAAGCTTGAACATAACATGATCAAACTTCCATAATTGTATGCTTGAAATCCACCTTGAGGAAATAATGATATGGATCTTGAAGGAAGATCACACCACCATGGTGGCTAGATCTAGGGTTTGAATGATAGATCTTGAATACTTGAGCGAAATCCCTTCAATAGCTTGAATGCTTGAATCCTTAATATTCAATGGAGAACTTGGATGAAGAAGAAGACTTGAATACTTGAATGAATGCTTGCTTGATCACCTTGAGAACTTGAGAGCTTGATTGCAAAACTTGATGTAGAAAATGAGAGAGGAAGGCCTCCTTTTATAGTGATCTAGGGCACACTCCTCTAGATGGGCCACCTTGAAGAATTAAATCTAAATTAGGTCCTCACCTTTAGAAAATATACCTTGATTAAATACCATTAAAGGATTTACCATTTCAGAGCCCAAAACAGCCGACCCAGAGGTGAAGAAATAATTGTCCCGAAAGCCAAACTGCCAAAGATGACAATTTGAAATCCTGACGGGAAGAGGTCAAGGTCAAGGTCAACCTTGACCTAGTTAGGGTCGAGGTCAACCTTGACCTAGTTAGGGTCGAGGTCATCCCTAACCTAGTTAGGGTCAAGGTCGACATTAACCTCAAACCCTAATTTTGGTAGGATTTTTAGTAGAGGTTCCAAAAGATGCTAGAAACTGGGAAATTGATGTCAAAATAGGACTAGATGTCTAGGATAGATAGAAAATCCTCTGTTTGATGTGATGAAGGACTAGGAGGTCTCATTTCTGAACCCTACCTAGAAAATGGAGCCATGAAAGAGGAAAAATTAGGAAAAGTTCCTTTAACCCTAATTTCACTTAGAATGAAGAAATCAAGTGCGGAGAAGAAGTGGAAGACAAGGGAGAATGCAAAGATCCAATCAAGGTGCCAATCATGACCCTAAACCACTTACTTGGAGGGCTAAATGCTCTTAACATGGAAGTGCTTCCATTTTAAGATGATACACCCTCATCGTTGTCTGCTCCTTCTTCTACACAATCGTCAGCTTCTACATCTCCATCATCATCCAAAGATAAAGGTAAAGGACAAGCACTCATGGCTTCCACACATCCTGAGCAAGGTAAATGGCTTCTTGATTCAGGTGCATCACATCATATGGCATCTTCTATGGATATGTTTTCTTCTATTGAGCCTTGTAATTCTCCTAATATTTTGATGGGTAACAACACATTCATGAGAGTTTGTGGGAAAGGTTTTATTCCTATGGGAGAGGGGACATTTAATGATGTTCTTTGTGTACCATCCTTGACCACTAATCTCCTTTCTATTTACCAAATTACACATGGGGCACAAGGTAAAATTGTTGAGTTCACTCCTGATTATGTCTACATTAGGGACATGGAGACTAGAGATGTCATAGCTATGGGAGTTGTTGATCATACATCACACTTGTATTATTTTTCCACTTTTGTTGATAGTGATGATGATATTCATGATGTACCCATCCCTTTGCCAAGGGATAATTATGAGGAGAATTTTGGGCACTTGAATCATTTTGTTGTTGAGACAAGTGTTGATCTTCCTACTCCTCCACCTCTTGCTTCTTCAAACATGGGCTCTACAATTTAGCAGGATGTTCATATTATTTCAGATCTTGCAGAGTGTGATGACTACTTGGATGCATCTTCAACACTTATTGATTCTCATGATGCAGATTTGGAAGACATACATGAGGGGGTTTCTCTTTCCCTTGATGACAGTTTCATCATAGATGGGGACACTTCTTCACTTTCTTTGGAGATTGACACTCTTGATTCTTCTCCTTCTTCACTTGATTTGTCACATGAAGTGATAGATTCTTTGAGCTGGGAGATTCCTACTTAGTCTTCAAAGATTCATTCATGGAGACCTCCATCTTCTTCCTCATTCCATTTGCACAAGGATTGACTTCTTCATCATTTGATGTATCTATTTCTTCCTAAGGGGAGAAATGTTTCTTGTAAGCATTTGTTGATCTATTGTTTGCAGGTACTCTTCATCAATGTGGAGCTTCTACATTATGGGGGGGATATCATGTCTCCAACTATCCTTCTTATGGGGGGATACTTCTTTGTATATACATGATGTATGTAGTTCTTGGGGGGTCTTGAGCACTCCATCCATCCATGCATGTTGTTTTCTTCTCTCTTTTTGGGGGAGGGTTTTTCCCTCTTTCTCCACTTTATGAGAGTTATGCATTTCATGTATTGCATTTTGTACATGGGTACCTAACATGGCCTAGTAGCCGAGACCCATCTTGCATTGTGAGTTTAAGTGCATTCCCCTAAGTTGCACTTAAGGGGGGTTGTTGGTGTAATTAATTATTCCTAATTACACTTTACTTTATCTTACTTAGGTTAATGCATTGCATAGTAGTTTGTGATTGAGACACCTAGGAGTGTGCACATCTATTAAGCACATGGTGTAGGAGAAATTCCACTTTTGGTGTGATAGTTGTCTTCACATACCTCGTTGTGTGTGAGATCCACCTTTTGTGCTCTTATCACATTATCATCATAATCCAATGCACATACTTTATTGCATATTGGAGGATGATCCACATTTGGTGGACATGTGATTACACCTAGCATAGGTGATAGCTTATCAGCTCCTTATCATTATCTCTTATCGCCTTTTCTATATAAGGTGGCTTATTATGTAATCATTTCATTGAGCATTCATCAATTCAATCATTGAGCAATTCATTGGATCTATTCAATCCATCCTTGCATTCATATTTTCTCTCTTGTGCTTTTATTCAACCTCTAGATCCTTGGTTCAATATTTTCTATTTGCAAATTCTTACATGCCACAACAGAATAAGTGAGAGAGACTTCCGATTAGGAGAAATGAACTAATAGTTGAGCACATTCCAATGACTATAATAGCATTTGTTGATTATTAAATAACCAATAGTTTTGACGATATTGCACCAATAATTGTGACTTTAAAGTTGTTATTGTTGATGATGACTACCCATAATTGAATGAAATGTACTCCTATCATGTGATACCGCATCAACTTCACGGTCTTCCTTTTGCACAAGTATCAATCTCGTTATTTTTATTTTTTCCCAGGGTTGTCTGGACATCTTGAAAAAAAAACACATTGATGTGGCATCATATTTGATGATGTGGCCCTAAAATCTTAGTTATAAGCATAAAAAAATATATTTCTATAAAAAAATTGAGACTGATTTAAATTTTTCTGATAAACTTTGAAAAATGGGAAATTAAGATTGTCAACATTTAAGTCATCTCCCCTAATCGATACATCCCAAAAATTGAAAATAACAGAAAAAGCTACATTTAAGACAACATATCGATTCGTTAAGAATCTAATAATTTACTTTTTAAATCCTTCCAATCGACTTATTTCACATAGTAATCCAATTGCCTCTTAATAATATAAGAGGACCCCAAATCAGTTGATGACATGTATATTGATTGCAATAAATAAAGGAAAGATAGTCTGGGTGGAGCTTTCATTAACTACTATATCACGAGGTTTAGTCAGCTGGATAGCCATGGGTGTCAACAATTAGGAAGAGTTAGGACAAAAAATCACTTTCAGGATTTTCGCTTTGAAATTGGGAGAAATTTCAGCTTCTGACTATGGTTAACAATCTTTGAGAATCTGGAATTTGGCGGGATTGCATCGGATGAATAATGGTGTTAAGTTGCACAGATCTAACCAAGATTATACAAAGAAGTCAACTTCAATAGGAATTTTCCACGTAGATGGCATCGTCACTAACTTTTGAAGAACATTCCAGAATGTACCTAGGCTCTTTAATCGAGTTATGAAAGGAGAATGATTGCGTCATTGAATCTAAGGTTAGAGGGCCCATAAATATGACCGTATTATTTAAAGTATATTTTGTTGTGCAAAACAAGGTAAGAACACAGATTCAAGGACATTCAATAATAATGGAAGAATAATGGAAGATAAACAATCTACAGAGATACTTATGCTATTAAAAGAAACAGTATCCTGCATCTATCATTTTAAAAATCTATTTTCTTTTATTTATTTTTTATGGAGGATTTTTATACGAATTTAGTGACATCTACCCACCTATTTAACCATCCGATAGAGGGGCACAAGTTTTGGTTAAGAGCAATGGACTAAAGGGTATTTCCGATGGTGGTTCCATTCCTTTTTTCAATATTAGAGTCTTATACTCAACAAGACTTGATCTATGGAGGACTCATTGAGAACCTTTCAACTTCATTAATAGATCAAGGGCCTATTGACATCCTTTATTAATTTTGAGTAATTTTGAATGTTTATATTGAACAAAGTAGTTATAATAATAAAAGTTGTATGTAAAAATTTATCATCAGATGAAGAGTATACACTTTCCTTGATTGTACTCTCAATATACTTCATTATGATGATGGGTCATGTTCACATAGCTAACTTAGAAATCTACTCCATGACTAAATGGACTGTAGAAACTGTAGAAATGACTGGGATGGGTGACCTCTTGAGAAGTTCCAATGCTTCACCCTTGTGAGCATCAACTAGATGTAATGAGTGCTAAATGTTCCATTCATACTCATGAGAGATGTGTTCTTGTGAACCACTTACTCAAGAAACGTGGGTTAATGAGTTTGACTCAAAAAAAACACAATTGAATCTTGATAGTAAAATTACAATTTGATTTGGTGTGGAAAATATCTCCTACTTATCAATTGATCTTAAGGGGCTTTCTAATGAATGGTTCATAAGGCACAACACTTGTTGAAGGCTTTACAAATGAGGTTGCAAACAAAGCGGGCTTAACCATAAAGAAAATTTTGTAGTTAAGCACACTTGAACTAAAGTAGTATTGGTATGAACTTAACCTAAATTTTAAAATCAACATTATTCATCTAATAATTTTTAATAATAATTTATTTAAGGGTATGTGCAAGATCATGAGGGGCCAAACTATGCCCTTAAGTGGCAATGAAAAATCAGCAAATCAAGGTTAGTCAACTTGATGTGAAAATTTTAACTAGCTATGAACCTAATATCAAAAAGTTATAAGAATAGAATCTATAGAAAATTGAATGTAGTTTCTAAACTACTAGGCCTTTTTTGAGAAAAAGTTAGTATGATTGGTGAAAAGTATAGATTTCAATGCAGTAGTACAAATATTTTAGGAAAAAAATAAGAAGTAGGTGTATGTCTAACCACCTTAATCATAATCAAATGATAATATTTTATTATAAGATTTTATATATAAGTAGTAGACTCATGCCTGGATGTAACACATATTTTTTTGTAATTTTATTCCAAAAAAATAATTAATTATGAATTTTTTGCTACAAAGTTTTTAGAATAAAAAAACTCCCATGTCTGACCACCTTAACTCATTCAAAACTTTACAAAATTCAATTTTATTTATTTTTCCTTATAGTAGGAGAAGCATAGAATGTGACACATTTTTTGGATTTTAAAAATGTTATACTGTTTGAAAGTTATAGTCATTTTTCAATCAGTATATAAATCAGCACTTTAGAGGTAGCTCAATTAGAAAATAACTAATAATTACTTGCCGAAATCAAAATTTGACAGCAATTATATCAATAGAAAGATGATAATCTCCTTAAGATACCTTTTTCATTTTATCAAATTCGAGTGAAGAAAAAGTCGTCAGCTACATTGTCAAAGTTTTGAACTAGCGTTGCCACTTTTTGGCCCCTCATGATCTTGCACATACTCTTAAAGTTGTTCTTCAAATATTTAGTTTCTTTAATTTTAAATTATTTATTAAAATAATTGTATAAATTTTGACAGCCTACCTCAACCCTATTTCTAGAGATGGAGATACAATCTTCTTGAAATTTTTATTGTATTTTACAAATAAAAAATTGCATGACCGCCATTACAAGTATTCTTTTATTAAAAAATCATGAAAAGAATATAAGAGATCGCTTGATTGATAGATTGGTTTAATATTAATATTTCCCATAACATTAAATTCAACCAACCACACAGGGGGGACCACGTACTCCGAAAATCTCACGCTCGTTATTACGGCCCACACGGTTTGTACTTCCGGTTCTTTTTTCCTTATAAAAATAAATGTACAGCATCTTTACAAGACAACGAAATCAAAATATCAGTAAAGCTTAAAATATGTCACAAAATCTGTCAACATTCACATTTAACTCTGGGTTTTATTGATAGGTCTGGAATGACAGGACTCTCGTGATGTTAATGTTCCTAGAAAGTTTCTATTTTATGTGGGGTTGAATGAATGTATCTGTTGAGAAAACATCTCTCACATTCCATCTCTGCAATGATATGAAAATAAAGGTGAAAGGTCGGCTCCTTCAAATTGTTTTGTTTTTTAAATTGTCTTTACTAGATAGAAGGTCACGGTATTCCCTCTTATTTGTCCTTGTCTTGTTTTTGGGTGATCTACCCATGGATATCATTAAAATTCAATTATTTATCTTTTTCAGATTTGTTTTCTAGTTGCATACATTATGTGAACTGGTTTTTCTCAGAAGACATGCAGGACTGGTTTTCCAGTCGATGTTCTCAGAGTATTTTACCTGAAAAGTCTCAGTCTTATATGGGGCTGGAGAAATGTACTGAGGATATAAAGGGGCTTTTGTTTCATAGTGCGGTGTTATCATTGGTGTGTGCATTGTATGAGAGGTGGTGGGAAATCAAATCTCAGATTGAATTTTCACAATGACCCTCAAATCAAAGGTGAAGTGGTTGCTCCTTCAATTTTTTTAGTTTCTAAGTTGTCTTTACCATAGACAAGTTCACCCAGTTTCAAATTTTAGGTCATCATAATTGTTGGGATTAAGGGCTCTATTCCTCTATATGTGAGATTTTTCATCTTATTCATTTCTGACTTACTTTTGGGTGACCTATTCCTTGGATTTTGTACAAATTCAATCATTTATCTGCTCCATATTTATTTTTTAATTGCACCTATTGCCTGAACTGGTTTTTCTCAGAAATCGCTCCTATGTTAGTACTCTAGTCTAAGTTCTGAAATGGTGGATGATTCCATCCACTCTCATGATGCTAATTTCCCTGAAAAGTATTAGAAAATATGTGGGGTTGGGGAATTATATTGCGGATTTGAAGAGGCCCTGGTTCCACAGTAATTTTCAGTTGTTTGTATGCAGTGTGTGTTGATGGTGTGAAAACAACTCTTGCATTGAATCTCTATCATGCTCATCAAATTGAAGGTGAAAAGTGGTTCTCTCAATTTTGTTTTTGTTTTTGTTTTAAGTCATCTTTATCCTCTTTCAAATTTTTAGGTCCTCAGAACTCTTGAGATTAAGGGGGTTGTTCTTCTATATGTGAGATACTCCCTCTTGTTTGTATGTCTAGCTTTTGGTTATCTCATAACCATATAAATTCAATCATTTGTCACTCCAGATTTGTTTTTCAGTTCATTCCTTGTCTGAACTAGTTTTGTTAAGGAATGATGTAGGTGTGAATTCTCTCTTCTAAGTTCTAAAATGTTGGGTGATTCCATGCACTTTCATGATGATAAGTTTCTTAGAAAGTCTCAGCTTTACGTTGGGCTAGAGAATTGTATTGGGGATTTACAGGAACTTCTGATCCAGAGCAAGGTTTAGTTAATGGTTTTCAATGTATGGGGGCGTCTTGGGAAAACAACTTTCACATTGAATCTCTAAAATGATCCTCAAATTAGAGGTGAAATGGTGATTTCCTCAATTTTTTTTGTTTTCTTTTCAAGGTGTCTTTACTGAGTAGAAGGTCACCCTGTTCCAAATATTTTGGCCCTCATAACTATAAAGATTAAGGGAACTATTCCTCTCTATGGGAGGTATTCCCTCTTATTCATCTTTGTATTGTTTTTGGGTTGCATACATGGAGATTATATAAATTCAATCATTAATCTAATCCAGAGTTGTTTTAAAGTTGCATCTATTGTCTGGACTTTTTTTGTTTAGAAATCAGGGAGGCATGAATATTCTATTTGAAGTTCTTAATTGGTATATGATTCCATGCACTCTTATGATGTTATATAGTTGCATCTATTGTCTGGACTTTTTTGTTCAGAAATCAGGGAGGCATGAATATTCTTTTCGAAGTTCTTAATTGGTATATGATTCCATGCACTCTTATGATAATAACATTCATGGAAAATCTCAGTTTTATGTGGAGTTGGAGAAATGTATTTGGATTTGAAGGTGTTTTTGTTCCATGATGAGGTGTCAGTCGGTGGTGTGCAGTGCACGGTGGGAAATAACTCTCACATTAAATCTCAAGGGTAATCCTCAAAGTAAAGGTAAAAAGGTGGTTCCCTCAATTTATTTCAGTTTCTAAATTGTCTTTACCAGAGAGAAGGTTGCCCTATTTCAAATTTTTAGGTCTTCATAACTGTCAAGATTAAGGAGTTGTTTCTGTGTGTAAGTTTGTAAGGTATTCGCTTTTATTTGTTTGTCTTGTTGTGTGGTGACCTATCTTATGGATGTTGCTTTTTGGTTGCACATATTGTCTGAACTAGTTTTGTTCAGAAATCATGCAGGCATGAATATTCTAGTCTAAGTTCTCAAATGATTCCATGCACTCTCATGATGATAATATTTTTGAAAAGCCTCAAGTTATGTGGGGCTAGAGAAATGTATTGAAAACTTGAAGGGCCTTTTGTTCCATGGTGAGATGTCAGTTGTTGGTGTGCATTGTATGGGAGGTGGTGAAAAAGCAATTCTCACATCGAATCTCTACAATGATCCTCAAATTAAAGGTGGGCTGGTGATTCCCTCTTTGATTTTTTTGTTTTTAAGTTGTGTCTTTACTAGAGAGAAGGCCACCCTATTTCAAATTTTTAGGTCCTTGCAACTATCAAGATTAAGGGGTCCTTTCCTCCGTTTGTAAGGTATTCCCTCTTGTTTGTTTATGTTTTACATTTGGGTGCCCTGTCCATCGACATCATATGAATTCAATCAATTATCTATTTCAGAGTTGTTTCTTGGTTTCACCAACTGTCCAAACTGGTTTTGTTCAAAAATAATATAGGCATGAATGCTCTCATCTAAGTTCTAAAATGGTGGATGATTCCACACATTTTCATCATGACAATGTTCCTGGAAAGTTTCAATTTTGTGTTAAGATGGAGAAATTTTTTGGGCATTTGAAGGGGCTTTTGTTCTAGTACGAAGTGTCTCTTGTTGGTGTGCAACATATGGGAGGTGGTCGGAAATCACATTGACTCTCTACAATGATTCTCAAATTAAATGTGAAATGGTGGTTCCCTCAATTATGTTTTGTTATTATCTTTACCAGAGAGATCGCCCTGTTTCAATTTTTTAGGTCATTATATCTTCAATATTAAGGGGGCTATTCCTCTCCATTGAGATATTCCCTCTTGTTTGTTTCAGACTTACATTTGGGCATCCTATCACATGGAGATACAAATTCAATCATTTTTCTACTCCAGAGTTATTTTTTGGTCACAGCTATTTTTCTAGCCTATCTTCTGAAATAGTGGATGATTCCGTGCACTCATGATGATAACGTTCTTGGAAAATCTAAGATTAATTTGGAGTTAGAGAATTATATTGGGGATTTTAAGAATTTGTTAAGAAATTATGCAGGCATGAATATTCTAGTCTAAGATCTAAAATGGTGGATGATTCCATACACTCTCATCATTCATGATGATAATGTTTCTCAAAATTCTTCGGTTTTATGTGGGGTTGGAGAAATGTATTTGGGATTTTAAGGGGGCTTTTGTTCCATAGCAAGGTGTCAGTCTCTGAGGTGTGCAGTCTATGGGGTTGGTGAGAAAACAGCCCTTGCATGGAATCTCCACAAAAATCCTCAAAGTAAAGATGAAATGGTTATTCTTTTAATTCTCTTGTTTTGTTTTTTAAGTTATCTTTGCTAGAGTGAAGACCACCATGTTTCAAATTTTTAGGTCCTCATAGTTGTCAAGATTAAGGAGGTTGTTCATCTGTATGTGAGGTATTCCCTTTGATTTCTTTGCCCTATTTTAGGTGGCCTGCTCCATGGATATATATAAATTCAATCATTTTTCACCCCAGAGTTGTTTTTTTGTTGCATTTATCATCTGAATTGGTTTTGTTCAAAAACATGCAGGTGTGAATACTTAAGTCTAAATTTTGAAATGCTGGATCATTCCATGCATGGTCATGATGATAATGATCCTTAAAAAGTCTCAATTCTATATGGGGTCAGAGAAAAGTATTGAGAATTTGAAGGGGCTTTTGTTCCACAATTAGATGTCAATCAGTAATATGCAGTGCATGGGGTTTCATTGAAAATCAACTCACATTGAAACTCTGTAATGATCCTCAAATTAAAGGTGAAATGGGCATTCCCTCAAAAAAGGTTACCCTTCAAATTTTTAGGTACTCTTAAGGGAACTATTCTTCTGTATGTGTGTCATTCCCTCTTATTTGTTTGTCTTGATTTTGGGTGGGCTTTCCCATGGATATAATATAAATTTTAGACATGAAAATTCTAGTCTAAGTTCTACAGTAGTGTAATTATGTGCACACTCTTTATGATAATGTTTCTAGAAAGTCTCAGTTTTGAGTTAGAGATATGCATTGGGAATTCGAAGGTGATTTGGTTCCATGGTGAGGTGTTAGTTGTTGATGTTAAATGAATGGGGTGTGGTTTGAAATCAGCTCTTGCATTGAATGCCTAGACGCTACAATGATCCACAGATTAAAGATGAAATGGTAGTTCTCTTAACTTTTTATTTTTAAATTTCAAGTTATCTTTACCAGAGAGGAGACCATCCTGTTTCAAATTTTTAGGTCCTCAAAACAGTTAAGATTTAAGTGAAATTTCCTCTGTATTTTTGGTATTCCACCTTATTTGTTTCTCTTGTTTATGGGTGGCCTATCTCATTGATATCATATAAATTCAATCATTTATCTGCTCCAGATTTGTTTTTTGGTTCAGTTTATCATCTGAATTGGTTTCATTCAGAAATCATGCAGGTCAAGGTGTAAATGGTTTAGTCAAAGTTCTGGAATGGTGGATGATACAATGTACTCACATGATGAGAATGTTTTAGGAAAGTCTCAGTTTAATGTTTGGTTGGAGAATTTTATTCGGGGTTTCAAGGGGTTTTGTTCCGTGGGAAGGTGTTGGTAGTTGGCATGCATTGTATGAGAGATGATTGGATGACTACTCACATTGGCCCAATGCAATGATCACAAATACAAGCACTCTTTTGCCTATGCACATTTCTTCAATATGATGGGAATCTAACCTATATAATTAGGGCAACATCTATGCAGCACCCAAAAAGACCCATTTACTGCAATTATTAATTAATTAAAAATAAAAATTGAAGTATAATGAATATAACATTTTTAATTAATTAATAATTACAGTAAATGGGTGCTGCATAGACAATGGTTATAATTAGTAGTCATAATTAATGAAAACAAATTCTAATTGGATTTCCTTTGTGATTTACACATGCAGAATCTATGGAGAAAAATCATTGCCAGAATTTGAATTTCCCCCAGACAGAGTCTCTTTTGTCACTATTTACCTTGACAGAATCCTTTCTTCCCCCATTTTTGAAATTATATTGTAGAAAACCCAGAGGAATATTGAAAGAAAATGAGACAACCTCAAATCATCTCCCTCAATTTCTTGATTTGTCCTATTTCCATTGAAATTCGTATTCAGCTTTCACATCATATGCAAAAATTTCTGATGGTTTACATCACTACTTTAAGAATGGGATTGCTTGAAAGTGTTAGAAAGTAAAGATCCCCAAGATAACTAAGAGGGGGGGGGGGGGGGGGGTGAATCAGTTATCAGATAATTTATCCATTCAACATCTTTAAAAAATATAATCAATGTATTGATCAACCAAAGAAAGATAATCATACACAATTGCACAATAACACAAGATATGTTAACTAGGGAACCTCTTGAAAAGAGTAAACCCCAGTGGGAATGATGCCCACAAAATGATGCACTAATATGAAAGTTCCTTGTTAGAGGATGGACCCTATTAGGAGTCTTCTTAAATACATTTAGTACATATAAATCCCTGTTAGGAGATTTTGAATCCCTATTAAAAGATTCTAACCCGGTTAAGAGTTTATGTAAGACAGAAGGACCCACTGCCCAAACAGCTTCAAGGCAAGATCTTTGAACCCATTGTCCAAAAGATCTTAGAATTATTCAATAGAATAATATGAAATATATTACCTCCTTCACACTATGCCAAAACTACACTCTCTGCTACACAAGATCACAATTCCAGATCTCTGTACTCACAAGTCTTCCTTCATCACTGAATTAGCTCTTTTCTTCACTTCATGCATATATTCACATCACAATCTTCATAGTACACATTACAATAATGAAAAAATTCCTTCTTATATACCAAACTCAAATAATTACAAATGAGTCGGTCCTCAATTACAAAATAATAAATTATACACGCTACACACAGAATTCACATAAAATTGTCGGCTTTCAGTTACTGTAACTTTCTCCAAACATATCCTCGAAGTTTGTGCTATGAACCACATCATCATTAATGAGTCTCCAACATCCCTTTAACTGTACAAAATCAGATTCCATCCCAACTAAGAGATATCCTCCGATTTCCAAACATCGCTACACAGAAACACTGTCTAAACACTACTTTCACCAAAATGCTCATAACTCTTACAAATGAATGAATTTATTTTTGTGCTGTTAACCATAGGTTAATAACACACCAAAGAACATACCATCAACTACACAAAATCCAATCTACAATACAACATGTGCACAAAACAAAACTGTACCTACTTTCTTGCTAATATCCAAAATATCACTGTGTTGACATCAATGACAATCCAAGTCATGAATGCAACAACAACTGCTACAGAATGACTGCCAAAACACTTTGCATTCATTCCTAACAATCTCCCCCATTGGCATTGATGGCAACATAGATGAAAAACATCCAATGTTCCAAAAATCCAATACTGCAACATCAATGCAAAATATCAAATCAAATCTTGCTTCGTTTTCCTATTCAACTCTCTCATACAATCTACAATGTTTTTCATGTATATCTCTCTCCCATTGACATCAATGATAGAAATTATATCACTAAGTCAACAACAACTTAATGTCAAAAGACACTTTTCAGAAAAATACAATAACAAGAGTCCTCATGACTCAGCTCATAAACTCCCCGATAGAGGAAGTTCCAACATCCAATCCAAAAGAAAGATAGGGCTCATATACCACTGGACGGATGCAATCATCTACATCAATTCTCAAAAATAGGTTGGGGCATAACCCCAAGCATACCTCTCAGATACACAAATGTATCCTTAGGTAAAGGCTTTGTAAATATATCTGCTATCTGCTGCTTTGTACTTATGTACTCCAATCTTACTTCTTTTTCTGCAACTTTCTCTCTTACAACATGATACTTGATCTCAATATGTTTAGTCTTAGAATGTAAAATAGGATTTTTTGACATACTCACTGTACTGGTGTTATCACAATGTATAACAACAGGCTCATCAAACTTTATTCCAATATCTTTCAACATCTGCTTCATCCAAATAATCTGATTATAATTATTTATTGCTACAACATATTATGCTTCTATTGTGCTTTGTGAAGTACAATTCTACTTCTTACTTAGCCAAGAGACCAATTTACCTCCAAGAAAAAAGGCTCCACCACTGGTGCTTTTCTTGTCATCAATGTTGCCTCCCCAATCTGCATCAGTATAGGCACATAAAGTAAAATCATCAGAATTCTCATACCATAATCCATAATCCATTATTCCTTTCAGATATCTCAGTATCCTCTTTACTGCTGCATAATGTGATTCTCTAGGTTCTACTTGAAATCTTGCTACAATCCCCACTGAATGTGCTATATCAAGTCTTGTATGTGTCAAGTACTACAATCCTCCAATCATAGATCTATACTTTTTCTGCTCAACTACTGGTGTCTCATCTTTGCTAGATAACTTATGTCTAGTTACCATAGGTGTTCCAATAGGTTTAGAATCTTCCATTCCAAATATTTTCAATAATTCATTTAAATACTTAGTCTAACTTACAAATATACCTTCCTTGCTTTGTGTTATCTGTAATCCCAAAAAATATTTCATTTCTCCAATCATGCTCATCTCAAATTCAGTCTTCATTTCATCTGCAAATTTGTCACTAGCTTCATCTTCTCCTCCAAAGATAATATCATCAAAAAATATAACTATAACCAACAAACCATTCTCAATTTCTTTTGTGTATAAGTTACTATCTGCTGTTCCTTTTATAAATCCCAATTTCAATAAATACTTATCCAATCTTGCATACTAGGTTCTAGGTGCTTGTTTTAATCCATATAAAGCTTTCTTTAACTTACATACCATATCTCCTTCTTGTGTCAAAGGAAAATCTTCAAGCTGCTCAATGTAGACTTCTTCTTCCAATTCACCATTCAAAAATGCTGACTTCACATCCATCTGATACACTCTGAATTTTTTGTAAGTTGCATATGCTAGAAACATTCTCACTGCTTCAAGTCTGGCCATAGGTGCAAAAGTTTCTTCATAGTCAATTCCTTCTTGTTGTGAATATCCTTTACATACCAATCTTGCTTTGTTTCTTATCACTTCTCCTTGTTCATTCATCTTGTTTCTGAATACCCACTTTGTTCCAATCATATTCTTGTTTTCAGGTCTAGGGACCAATTCCCATGTCTTGTTTTTTTCAATCTGCTCTAGTTTTTCTTTCATAGCATTGATCCAATGTTCATCTTCAAAAGCTTCATTAGTAGTCTTAGGTTCAATTTGAGAAATCAAACATAAATGTACCTTATTCTGAGTCAAAACTCCTCTATCTAAACTTCCAATAACTTGCTCAATAGGGTGATGTCTTGAAGTATACCTGTTAGGTGTCATAGTTACTGATCTTGTTCTGACTGTAGATTCTTCTCTGCTTTCTTCTCTATTTTCTTCTCTATTTTCTTCTCTGTTTTCTTCTCTGTCTTCTTCAGTATGACTTTCATTCAGCAAATCACTGTTAGTTTCAAAAAATAATTCTGCATTTTCAATGTTAGGCTGAGGTTGTGCTTCTCCATCAGATTCATAATCAAGCATTCTTTCCTAAATTTAAAACTTCTCATCAACTTTTACATTTGCACTTTCAAAAATAGTCTTAGTTCTTTTGTTATAACATCTATATGCTTTACTTTTTAAAGAATATCCAAGAAATATTCCTTCATCACTTCTAGGATCAAACTTTCCTATATCATCATCTCTCTTTATATAACATTTACTTCCAAAAATTCTAAAATACTTAACTGAGGGTGTATGTCCAAACCATAATTCATAAGGTGTCTTGTTAGTATCTACTCTGATTTGTACTCTGTTCATGGTGTATACTGTTGTGTTCACTGCTTCTCTCCAAAAAATTTTAGCCAAATCATTTTCAAACAACATAGCTCTTGCTGCTTCAGTTATTGACCTGTTCCTTCTTTCTGCAATACCATTTTGTTTTGGTGTTCTAGGGGCTGAAAGTTGTCTCTTAATACCATTCATTTCACAAAAAGTGTTAAACTCTCTAGATGTAAATTCACCACCTCTATCAGATCTTAGGCACTTAATCTTCATTCCAGATTCATTCTCAATTTTTCTTTTCATGATCTTAAAATTATCAAATGCTTCAGATTTTTCTTTCAAAAATGCAATCCACATCATTCTTGTAAAATCATCAACAAGAATCATAAAATACCTTTCACCATAGAATCCTCTAGTCCTAGTAGGACCACTCAAGTCTGTATGAACAATCTCCAACTTCTCTACCGATGTGAACTTCTTATTGGGAAATGAACTCCTTTTCTACTTTGCCATCATACATTCTTTGTAAATCATGTTAGTAGGTTTCATAATTCTAGGTAAATCTCTTACCACATGTGTAGTGCTCACCTTGACAATATTATCAAAGTTTATATGACAAAACCTTTTATGCCATAGCCAACTGTCATCAATCCTAGTTATCAAACATGCAATCTCAGTAGGATTCAACTGAAATACATTACCTCTGATTCTGGATCCTTTTCCAATCAGATTTCCATCTTTATCTTTTATCACACAAGTTTTCTCAGAAAACCAAACTTGATAACCCTTATCAGCCAATTGTCCAACGCTTAGTAGATTATGTCTTAGTCCATCAACAAAGTAAACATCATCAGTGTTAGTCTTTCCATCAAGAGTAATAGATCCTATACCCTTAATCAAACAAGGTGCATTGTTACCAACCCTTACAATTCCTCCATCATAATTATCTAACTTAACAAACTTTCTTTTATCTCCAGTCATATGATGTGAACAACCACTGTCTATAATCCAATCAGATTTCTTTTCAACTTGTGAAACTAATGCTTTTTCTTCCCTTTTATCAGATTCAGAAATTTCATCTTTAATTGCTACAAATCCTATTTCCTCAAAGTTATCATTATCACTGTCACTTAAATGTTTTTCAATTCCTGCTTCAAAATCTTCATCATTTGCATAATAACATTCTTTAGATCTCCTAGGTTTAAAGTTGCTTCTATACTTCTTAACTCTTTTAGGACATTTAGATGCAAAATGACCATATTCTTGACAAGTCCAACATTTAAAGATTTTCTTACCATCTGGTTCTCTTTTTACAAGTAATGCAATACCTTCTTCAATCTTCTTATCTTCCTCAGATCTACTACTGCTAGCATAATCTCCATTCACACTAGTACTTCTTGTAGGTCTAATGCTAAGAGCACTGAATGTTGTTTCCATTCTAGGTAGCTCTCCTGATAATCTCAAGTTCATCTCTACTCTTTCTAATCTTCCAAGAAGAGTCTCTCTTGAAAAGTTTGATGTACAAGGTATCACTTGTTCAATCATCTGCATTGTCTGCTTGAAAACTGGTGTCAAAGTTCTCAGAATTTTCCATATCACTTCATTCTCTATCTTATCACCTCCACAAGACTTTATTCCTGTCACAATCTCAGACATCCTACCAATATAGCTTCTAATAGATTCATCTTCCATCATTCTAATATCTTTGAATGCACAAATCCAATTATGTAATCTAGCCTTCTTTGCATGTTCATCACCTTCAAAAGTAGAATGTAAAGCTTTCCAAATTGCATGAGATGTTTTCAAACATCTTACCTAACTATATTCATTCTCCGGTAGTGCTGATAAAAGTGCTTCTCTTGCAAGTATGTTACACATGAATAGATCTAGTTCATCTTTAGTTCCTGCCTCTAGATTGTCTTCCTCAATGATAGTCTTCTCATTCTTTGTAATCAACCAATAACTTGGTCCTAAACACAGTAGGTGTGTCTTCATCTTTTCTTTCTAGCTGTCAAAATTTACTCCATCAAACTTAGGGCTTTGTTTTCTGAAATTCGCCATGGATCTCCTTAAGTTGTTAAACTTTTATTTCAAGGACCTGTTGCTCTGATACCAATTGTTAGAAAGTTAAGATCCCCAAGATAACTAAGAGGGAGGGGGGGTGAATCAGTTATCAGATAATTTATCCATTCAACAGCTTTAAACAATATAATCAATGTACCGATCAACCATAGAAAGATAATCATACATAATTGCACAATAACACAAGATATGTTAACAAGGGAACCTCTTGAAAAGAGTAAACCCCGATGGGAATGATGCCCACAAAATGATGCACTAATATGAAAGTTTCTAGTTAGAGGATGGACCCTGTTAGGAGTCTTATGAAATAGATTCAATACATATAAATTCCTGTTAGGAGATTTTGAATCCCTGTTAAAAGATTCTAACCCGGTTAAGAGTTTATGGAAGACAGAAGGACCCACTGCCCAAACAGCTTCAAGGCAAGATCTCTGAACCCACTGTCCAAAAGATCTTAGAATTATTCAATAGAATAATAGGAAATATATTACCTCCTTCACACTGTGCCAAAACTGCACTCTCTGCTACACAAGATCACAATTCCACATCTCTGTACTCACAAGTCTTCCTTCATCACTGAATTAGCTCTTTTCTTCACTTCATGCATATATTTGCATCACAATCTTCATAGTACACATTAAAATAATGAAAACATTCCTTCTTATATGCCAAACTCAAATAATTACAAATGAGTCCATCCTTAATTACAAAATAATAAATTCTACACACTACACACAGAATTCACATAAAACTGTCGGCTTCCAGTTACTGTAACTTTCTCCAAACATATCCTCAAAGTTTGTGCTATGAACCACATCATCATTAATGAGTCTCCAACATCCCTTTAACTGCACAAAATCAGATTCCATCCTAGCTAAGAGATATCCTCTGATTTCCAAACATCGCTACACAGAAACACTGTCTAAACACTGCTTTCACCAAAATGCTCATAACTCTTACAAATGAATGAATTTCTTTTTGCACTGTTAACCATAGGTTAATAAAACACCAAAGAACATACCATCAACTGCACAAAATCCAATCTGCAATACAACATGTGCACAAAACAAAACTATACCTGCTTTCCTGCTAATATCCAGAATATCACTATGTTGACATCAATGACAATCCAAGTCATGAATGCAACAACAACTGCTATTGAATGACTGCCAAAACACTTTGCATTCATTCCTAATAGAAAGAACTTCTAGAGGAAGTAGGAAAACTTGACAAATTGAGGGAGTGATATGAGAGAGTAGGCTACTTACAACAGTTTGTGAACTATGCTCCCTGAAGCTTGTTGTATGTTATGAGAAGATTGAGAAGCAGTGGTTGCTAGCCAACAAAATTTTTGTTCTAGATCTTACAGTTGAAATTATGGAAAAGCACTTTCATTGGGATCTTTTCTTGTCTCATAATGAAGCACAAGATCCAAGCATCTTCATATTTTGATTCAATACTTATTTCACTTGTATAAATCAATATTTTGTTCTCTATATTTTTACCCTATGATTGCGATGAGTTATTTTGGCATGTTCAATGCAATTAGCATTCAAGATGATTAGATTATTCCTAACACACACTGGTTTTCACAGTACTTAGTAATTTAGACTCTAGCCATTTTCTGTAAACTTAGATCAATCCAAGTGCTCATAAGTTCTGAACCAATTTTCATCAGTTTTTAAGTTGTATGTGCAAATTTTGTACAATGCAAAATTAAAAATTATCTTCTTGTATTTGACTACCATGATGTTTACGAGTTTGAACCTGTGTATGGGTGATATTGGTTCCATGGCCCAATTATAAAACTTCTAAGACAGGCTATTAATTTGCTAGAATTAGCCATACTAAAAATCTTGTTGACTAAACAGCCATTGACCCACTTTAAGTGGGCCTAGAATTCTACAGAGGACGTGGCATTGGCCCTTTGATATTAAGAAACACAATCCTCTAAAAAATTCCTATAAGAAAAGTATAAACGTGAAAGCATTTAAGGCCAAAAAAAAGTTTCCAAAGCAAACTTTAATGATTTGGATCAACTCTAAATCGCCGCATATTGTTTGGTTGTCAATGGGTAAGAATGTATTATGTTGTTACTATGCATTATTAAGAAATATATTCTTTTCATAATTTTTTTAATGTTTTTTAAATTTAAGAATATTTGTGGAAAAAGGTGTTTAAAGAAAACTTTATAATCAAAATCAATTCAGTATTGCATTATATTGTTTGGCTGTTTGACTTAAACATCATTTATGTTTGAATTCAATTGTTAACAATGCATTATGTTGTTTTCTATTCAATATCTACATATAACAAATATGATCCATATAGCGTTTAAATTTTCACGTAGTTATTTTTTTTTGTTATTGTCTCTAGTTATACATCCTTCACTTATGATGATTGAGTTTCCCTAAAGTGTATTCTATTGTCTTTCTTCCCAAAGTTGTACCATAACATAAGGAAAATTGGCCTTTTGACAAGATTAGAGAATTGTAGAATGAGTTGTTGTTTAACCTATTAGATGTTACTAATGTTAAATCCCTCTTTAACATACCAAAGAAAGGTCTCATTTCACTATTATGCTTACTCATTGCATGATTTAATACATAATGCTTTGATACTATGTAAGATCGATCCATATTGATAGCCAACAAAGCTCAAGGACCTTCAATGAAAGCATAAAGAGACCGAAGCTAAGAGAATGATTTTATCCTCTCAAAGCATGCAAATATATGATAGTTATGTGAACTAACAACCAATGTGGGATAATAGGAGATGAAGTCACATGTGTGTGCAACATCTCCACCAAACTAATAGAGTACATATCAAATGATGCAAATACAACCTACCTAAGCAAGCTCATTATATCTTAAGTGCATAATATGTAATAAATCAACAAACTAAATGCAAAAATAAAACAATTCATGAATGCTCCATAAGTGTATCTTTAAAGCTGGGTAGGAAAGATAAATGGACAAAACTCTTCAAATGTGCGGCTATGTTATATAGTCATGTTAAAATATTCTTCAAGAATGAAAGGAAATTTGCAACAATAATATACCATTTCCATGTAACTCCCACCAAATAAAAATATCAAGAATACTTAGGTATTCAAAATCTACAATGCAAAAGAATAACAAAGAGATGATGAGATGACAACAAATGCAACATGGAAATCCATCTCGAGGGAAAATAGCTTCTAATTCAAAAGAATACACACAATTCAATGTATTATGTCAAGATTACATTACACTTACAAATTATCTATGCAAGGCATCTACAACATCAAGCACCCTAGTTGCATTCCTCCATGTGAATGAGAAAATGAGAACCATGTAGCCACACATCTCAATCCATATTTTCTATAATTCTATATGCAACCTACAAGAGATGCTCAACCTAACCTTATCCAACAAGCCAAATGTTTCACAAGTCAACCTTAACAACTATTCAGTGTTTTCTCTTATAGAAACTATAAGGTAGGTGAAATAGGATTCACTAATCCATGGATTTAAACTAGGAATCTATTTCACACTTATGACTTCGTTGGAAGGAGAATGATTCACTAGGCTTAAGATAGGTGAAGCAGAAAGATGATTAAAAGCAGTTTTAAGCATGATTTTATCTCTAAGCCTTGAATCGGTCTATACATAGTTCAAAGTAGTTCATTAAGGTTCAAGCGGTACATGTAGATTCAAATAGGATCTTCTCCCGATGGAATATTCTTTGAACCATTCGAACCAAGGTGAAATGTGTTCAAGAGGTTCAACAAGGTTCAAATTTGGTGGGCCCCATGATGAATATGTTATGAGATATTTTGTATTAAATGTCAAAGATTATAAAGATTTGATCGTACCTAAAGTGACGTTAGACAACCACCAATCTGAGGGAAAGTAACCATTATTAGTTGGGGTCTCGAAAGTGGATATTCACATGCATTTAAGACATACATGTAAATGTCAAGTCTTCATTAGAAAATGTTATGGGTTTTGTTAGATAATTTAATGAGGATTAAGCTTTCATCCTTTAAAAAGGTTAAAGGTAAACCATTTTAATTTCATTCTAAGTGTTACAAAGTTTCTAGAGAAGCGTAACAGTTTCTATTGGTTGACATCTTGGCTGTGCGAATTGAAGGTGAGTCTGGTTTCTCTCTTCCTTTGTTTTAATTTATGGGATTTTGCATTCCTTTCGAGATTGTTATAGAACAAGTAGGATATTTTTCATTCTAGACACTATGAAGTCTAATTTGCATCCTTTTGGGAATGTTTTTAGTCTTGCATGTGAAGGGCCTATTATCAGTGACATAGATTTGAAGGGTGTGGATTGAGAGAGTTTGAAGATAAAATTAAGTAATAGTCTTGTTGAACCTTTCACCATTGAAATTTTAAGTAGCGGGTTGTTAGAAGCACCTACTTTCCCACTTGCAGCCCCACATCTTGAACTAGTTAGAGAATGTGTAGACTATTATGACCCAGTCTCAGAGACCATTAGAAGGAATAATGGTGAAACCCTCTTTGCCATAAATAGAGAGGTTATCTCATTTGTGTTTAAACTACTTGAAGAGAGTTTTGTGTATTTCTCTCCTACCCAGTCTTTTGTTAAGTTAAATGAGGATAGAGAAAAACACATGAACAATATAGCTAAGCATTGGCTTTTAAATCCTCAAAAAGGTGGTTCCAAATTGCCCAAATGCCCTAACAAAGACCACATGTAATCACATATTCATTATGGTATGTTGTTGTTACATCAAGCTAGAGGTTCAGCGGAGGCCTATGCATTTGATGATTGGATTGATTGTTATGTTCAACTTGTTTTGGATAGAAAGAAGCATTTGGACTAGGCTGAGCTCATAGCCAATTCAATGAGAGAATAGCTCAACATGGCTAAAAAGTTTGAATAGAACTTCTTTATGTCCTCTTATTTGATTTATTGTTTAGCCTATACCCAAGAAATTAGGGGAATTCCATGTCATCCTTTTGATTGAGATATTTTTGTGTATGAGTATTATCCCATGATCCATAAGGAAAACACATTGTAGGATTTCAGGAAGGTCCACGATGCATTCCTGGGAAGTCTCTACTTTGAACTGAGCAACATGCACACTAAAAGATTATTCGAAGAAGCTCAAATCTTAGTTAAAAAATATGGCAGCTTTTATATTTAATTCCCTCGATTTTGTTATATCTGAGTTGGACGCTTTGAAGATGAGCCAATGAAGCTTCCCAGATTCTGATCTGATTGTTTTGTCTTAGCTAAAATTTGTAGACAGCTAACTATTGTGGTAAAAAAGGCTCAACCAAGAGACAAATGGGAAGAACATTTTCCTATAAAATTGGGCATGCTAGCATGTAGCTCTATGTCAAATGTATTGAGTATAGGAGATGATTTGAAGAATTTCAACTTCCAGCATTATGCAAAGAGGAAAGGGTCTGACAATAAGTAATTTTCACGAGGCCTCAGAGTGATGATGCATCCTCTTAGTCCACATTTAGAATATTTCTGGGAGGATTGCCGTGATGAAATAGAGTTGGTTAAAAGGGGACATATGAGAATGGTTCTAGCTCAAGTTGTGAATTTGCAAGTAAAGATGGACATTGCAAGAATTGAAGAAGATAATTATGATCTATATGAATCAGGCTATCAAGAATTTGATAAATCATGATGCCCACTATCAATTGGCACATTGAAGAAGAAGATAATATCTAGTGGAGAACCAGGAGACTCTTGGAACAGACTAGAGATTGGATAAAAAGAAGAATTCAATAAAATCTCAAGGAACCAATGTTGTTAAAGTTGATAAAGCTTCTTTGAACTCTCCTAAGAATATTTCTGATTCTACTTGATCACTATGCATGCAGGTAAAAAAAAGAAGTTTTCTCATAGAAAATGCAAACCAGATCTAGCGTTGAATCGACTTGTACCTAGATTCACCAGGTCCCAAAGGAATTCACAAAAGAAGATGGGCAATAATAAATCTGTGCCTATGGATACAAAGATGAAAGAAAAGGAAACATACCCATAGATTTTTTATGTTGACATATTCTAGTTTGAGGATTCAAATGTGTTCTCTACAGTCACACCATAGAGGAAGATCAAAGGAAAAGCTAGCCCAAGTTCCACACCAAAGTGGCTAACCACCACTATAAACAAGAAGAGCCTAGTTTCTAGCATAATTTGTAGTGGTGAATATTCACCTTTTGGTGAATTCTAGGGAAAATGTTTGATGAAATTGGTGAATCTCGTAGGTACAAGCTGGCCCATATTCACCCAATCTTGACACGGTAACTACTAAATATTAATTGGAATCCCCAATTAGATTTTTCATTTGACGATGTTAACCATGATATTCACCTATAACTAATCTGACATGGTTCTTTTAATAGTCTCTTATTCGTCAACGATATTAATTATGAATTGCATATAAAATTTAAAATAGCCAAATGGTTTATATTGTTATCTTAATCATGACCTATTTTTCCACCCATTAATTAATTGTTTTATTGACCACGAGGTATTTCACCAACCTATTAATTAATTATTTTATTGACCACCACGTATTTCTAATTTTTTGCCAAAAATAGCATTGATCCAATGATCAGGTCAACACATTTTCGCCAAAAGCTTGGGAATTTAAAAAAAATAAAAATTGGAAATTTGGAATTTGGAATCATGGATTGATATAAATTCAAATCAAATTTATAAAACTTAAAAGTAGTCTTATCGTGTGTCGTTACAATTTTTTGGAGCCGGAGGGCTAGATTTACAAATAACAATCTTGCAATAGTAAACAAAGGATTCAGTATTTCAGAGAGTCAAAATTCAAAGGAAGTAGGACAAAGGTAAGTAATTATTTGTTCACATTTCATAGTATTGCTATTAATTTTAATTTCTAGAGGCTAGAATCCTAGTGACTAGTGAGAGGTCATTGGGTGAAGATGTCAAACAAGGGTGACTATCCTGAGATTGAGTATCCTCAGGCTACTACTGTTGAAGGGATTCAGATATCAGGGGAGGATGAGACCTAGACTTCTCACTGTGCTTGGGGCAGTGAAGAGATTGGAAAGCTAGACAAGGGTAAGACTCCTCAGGGAAGTGAAGGGCCTGGGAGGCCATCAAAATGCCCAAAACTTAAAGATACTACCATAAAGGATTTCTTTGGAGTTGGCAATGTTTCTGCTCCATCAACATTTGCAATTGCAAGTGCAAAAGCCATTCACAGTAGCTCACTAGTACCAGTACCACAAGTTGGGGTTGTCATTGAGTTAAATGAAAATCAAAATGCATCAAATGAGGATAACAATGGTGGCACGAGAGAAGATGTTATAAGGGATACACAGAACTAGTTGGAAGAAAATGCTAGCAATGAAGATAATAATGATGTTGGTAGGAAGAAAAGAAAAAGGGAAGTAAAAATGGGGTGGGAGTGGTAAATGGCAAGAATTTTAAGGTTGATTGGGTAGTAAAGTACTGGTTCATTGAACCAGTCCTAAGCAATGATGAACAACCAACATAATGTAGGTGTAATATTTGTACCTGGAAAAATAAAAGAGAGAAGAAGTCGCAGCTAAAGCTTGACACTATAGAAAAGCATATAGGTAAGGTTTATGAAAAACAAACTATAGAAGGACAAGAAATATCAGTAGTGAGATGGAAATCAAATGAAGAATGTCTTCATGTTAAGTATGCAATAGAAGATGAAGAGGATAACAAGAGAATGGCAACAATTGCTAGTAGTGAAAATCCAATCAAGGCTGGGTTTAAACATGCAGCCAATAAAGCAAACCTGACAAAGACCGTTCAGATGAGTGTTGTTTTTAATATTATGTCCAGAGGGTGTCCTATGAGAGACTTCTCATAATATGGTAATTTATTATCTTTTTTGAAAGTTCCTCACTATCCTATGTCACATTGGTCAACAAATGTTGGATGGGAAATGACAAACTATCTTTCTGAGGTGGAAAAGCAAAATTTATAGGAGAAAGTAAAATAGTCCAGATTCATTTCATTATCCATAGATGAAGTTACTATAGTAGATAAGACTACTTGGGTCTCTATGCATGTCTATACAGTAAAAGAACATGTCCACCAAGCTCATCTACTCTGTGTTTGTAAAATGAGGGGCAATTCAACAATAGAAAACTTATATTTTGAAGTAAAGAATGCTTTGAATGAAGTTGCTGGTATGGATGATTTGACAACTGGAAAGAAGTTAGTGTGTGTTGGAGCTGATGGAGCTGCAGTAATGCAAGGCCAAAGGAATGGTCTCTGTGAAAGATTACAAATTAGTATTGCATCTTACATGCTTGGCATACATTTCATGGCCCATCAAATCAATTTAGCATATAAAATTGTAAGCGATTTTTCTACAATGTCAAAAGTTGAAGATCTAGTTCGCGACATATACTCTTACTTCTGCAGAAGTCCTAAATGTTTTGCAGAATTTAAGATTTTCTCAAAGGGAGTAACACTAGGAAACAAGCTTCTCAAGGATGTTGAGACCATATGGATCTCTTTGCATGGACCAGTAGAAAGAGTGCTAATAGAATATCAATCCTTGATCAGAGTAATATATGAGCAACACCTCATAGTAGACAAAGCTCCTAATTTGTTACATAAGTTAAGTGATATAGAGACTCTGTTAACTTTAGCCAGTCTTCTCCCCATGTTGGATTTAATGAACAAACTTGTTAAGAAAGCCCAAGACAGGACTATGTATATCCATGAGTACTTAGATTTATGTAGAATGACATGTCTTGCCCTGGATAATTTATACTCAAATATGATAACACTTCAAAGCCCAAATTTTTTTAGGTGGAAAATAATTATAGATTTCAATCATGCTGAGAATTTTTTACAATTCAATGCAAAAAATGACTTATGTGTGTTTGTGAAAGGATATGAAATACCAATGCACCAATCTAAGATGGGCAAGTGAGGCAGACTACTTCCAGTTAAAAGGGCTAATTTTGATAGGTTTGTTAAATCTATTAGTGAGAATTTGAAGTCAATTTCCTACTAACTTTCAAGTAAGATTCATGAAATATTCCCTCAAGAAGAAATTCTTGAAGCCATGGGTTGTGTGTTTCCTCATTTTTTGAAAAATGTCGGAGATAGAAAAATTGATGCTCATATGTTTCATAAAAAAATTGATGAATTGATCAGAGAGTTTTCAAAACATGCAGATTGCAATAGACAACCAATTAATGGAATTATAGATCCAGCTAATCTTAAAAAACAATGTAGCAATTTTCATCATGTATGAAATTGCAGTTAAAAAACTTGGAGAATCCATTTGAACCTGGTGCAATAACCAGGCTTTGGAAAAGGATAGAGTAGAGTGAAGTATTGCATGATTCAATATCAGAATATTTCAAACTTGTTGATTTATGTCAAACAATTATATTGGGGTCGGTGGAAGATGAAAGAGTTTTCAGTGCATTAGGGTTTTTGAAATCAAAGATTAGAAACAAACTAGACAGAAATATGGAAACTTGCTTGAGGTTGTTTGTAACTCAGTACAATGTTAGATACTTTCCTTATGATAGGGCATTGGCAATTTGGAATTCCCTATGTGAAAGACGAGGACTTTTGAACACTTCAAAACATGTTATTGGTGGTTTTGAGACAAATGATGGATCTTGGTCCTAGACTCAAAATGAAGATGAAGAATTTTTTGATTTTGAATACCCAACTCAAAATGAAGAAGAACTTCTTGCTAGTAGTAGTAGTCAATTTCAGGAGCTGGATTCCATGTGGGATATAAAAGTGATAGACTACTCACTGACACTGAGTGAAGAGTGAAGTGATTTAGAATTAGAATTCGGTTAATAGGTATTTATAATTTTATACACTGTATACTTATTACTATACTTGTTGGATAAATTGATAATGGACTTGATTTTGAATATTTATTATTGACATTGGACAATTTGACTCATATTCAGCTATAAGTAATAAGTATTGTAACTTGTTCATGATTTTTGTAATTTGAATTTTGATTTTTGTAATTTGTAATTGTTGCCCAAAATTTCATATCTATTCAAATTTGGTTAGGTTGAATTCCATCCCAAGGTCTGCATATTTTACCCTGTTCCACCTCAAAAAATTTCATGGGCTTCTGCCTTTCTTTTGGCCTCCACAACCATCCAACTCTCTGGTCTGCAAGTTTAAATTTGAAAAAAGGTGACTGTTGGAGCAAAAAAACCCTAGGAAGCCTTGGCCACATTATAATTCATCGTTACCTTTTCAGCCACTTAAATTCCTTTAAGCACATGTGCCTTTTATAAAAATGACCACGTTATGTGTTATACTAGGTCATCGGGTGGGATCCCTTTTTATTATTTCTTCCTAGCCTAAGTCTCCTGGTAAATATTTCCATATAACTAACCTTGTACAACTTGTGACTGTCATTAAATCTCAAGACTCTGGGTTGTCAGACTTTCTAACATGCGAAATAGTGACAGGGTGACACTTGTCTAGGTGGGCCCATTCTCCTTTCTCATCTATCAGTGGATCCACTACCACATAATTTGAGGTGTCCTCTTCTTAATGGTCAGTGGGCTATGATGTGGAATTCTATCAACGGGCCCAGTGGGCTGTCTTTCCTTTAAGATCTAACAACTATCATATGATCACATGGAATATTCCAAGCCCATGCAATCATATGCTAGTCGTTGATTCTACTTTATCTCTGGGCTCTGTCAGGTGGGTCCTCTTGGTCTGACGTGCTCGTGTTTCATTGGTTGGCTGGGCTGTGATGTGGAAGTCTGTCAGTGGGCCCGCGGTCTCACTGTCCTGGCAGGTTAAGATCCGAGCAAGATCGACGATCGTTGTTATGCCATTGAAGCAAGATGCATGAACTTTAGGGGGGTGGTATAGCGACAACCATCTGATGAAGGGTTAAGAATGTCGTGGGCCCGATGTGCTACCTGGCGCTGACATGCTCGATTCTGATTGGCTACTGAATAGAATAGCTTGCGTTTGTTAAGTGGGGCCTGTCTTTCCTGATGGTTAAGTTATGGTATGATCTCATGGGTGTTGTTATACCACTTGGATAAGATGTGTGATGTTTAGTATCATGGTATAGTGATGACCATCTGATTTCATAAGAAGGGTGCGGTATGAAGTAGGCCCTAAATGGCTAGGTCATGACAATGTGGTTGTTTTCTATTGGTTGCCAAGCTGATGATGTGGTTGAGGACTTTTCAATGGGCTCACAACTATTTCCAAGGGTGATCTGGGCCGTTCATCTGCCAAGAAATGTAAATATCAATGGCCACATTTTAAATTGGATCAGCTAGCCGTTGTTTTCAAAATTTAAATATTTTTCTTACCAGTTTCTTGCTATTGGTCAAATACGACTGCGGGTAGCTCAGAATTTGTGTTCTCAAGACAGTTGTAGTTGGGGGGATGATAAAGATGATCTGATGGCCATCGTGTATGATTTCTCAGGGTACCATGTTGATATTCTCATGCTAAAGAAGCATTAAAGGTTGGCACCAGTTGTGGCCTCCTGTACTTCGAAATACAGATCAAACCTGGACCAGATTTGAGCATTCATGGTAAGGCCAAGTTGCAGAAGGGGTAGATAAGTCAAGGAGACTTGTCTGTAGGAAGATATAGTATAGGGACAGAAACGCAAATATGATATTTGATCAGTTGAGATATTTTCATGGACATTTATGATTAGATTTGATAAAATTAGGGTTTTTTATCATGAAAATCTATAACCCTACTTAGGTTTTTCTCCTGCCTGCGTGCAAACGGAGGTGTATATAATGTTTTTGGAGCTTTTTAGAGCTCAAAGTTTACATTTTGTAAAAAGAGTTTTTCTCTTTCTAGGAATTATCTATGGCATTTGTTCTGCCCTCTGACTTTTACAGTTTGTGATCTTTCATTGAAATCTCAGACTCAATAGAGGCTATCTGTGGCATTTGTTCTTCCCTCTGGTCTTTCCCTTGTCTATATTTCTCTTATTGAATATGATATACTAGCTTTGTTAGAGAAATCTTGGAGTTCCAGAGCCCTTCTTTCTTTCATCTTATATGTGCATACTGTGTCTAATTTGATTTGAGTGAGTTTGTGGGTATAACTCAACCCCCTATCATTTTGTCTCATTCCTATGCCCTTTTACTAAAAAGAACATCTGCTTGCAGGTCACAGTTTGTGTCTTTTGTCCAAGCTCCTCTGTGAAACACTTATGCAAGCCTATTTAGAAAGATTGTGTTCTATTATATTTGAGAGCTTTCATGTTGATCTGAATAGTGTATTGTGTTCATTACAATTCGGTGTATCACCTAGTAGGTAGTTTTCTTTCAGTAATTTCCCTTTCATGCATTCCTTCTATCCCTTTTCCCATCAAGATGTACTTTCCTTTCTAGGAGCAAATTAAGGTGATTATCCAAGAGGAACCAACCTAGAACCTAGAGGTCTCATCTCAGTTAGCATAGGTCCCACAACCTGGATATGATTCCCATGTTATACTAAGTTATCAAGACCGAGAGAGCTTGAAACAAGGGTGCAAACTTAGTGTATAATAATTTTGGCACGCCCGGTGGGACCACAAAAGAAGTTCATTTTGAAAGATTATTCTATCTCTGATATATTGACTACATAATACAAGCTTTTAGAAGTTTTTCTATCAAGTATATCTGGTGACTCCACTGATTTCACAGATCCTGGCTAAACTTGTCCAAAGTTTATGAGAAAGATTGAGACTAGAAGCTCAAAGCCTACCAAATTTTTAGAGTTGCCCTTAAAAAGAGGCTACAAAGGTAGATCAACTCAGAAAACATCTCTTGCAAGGAGAGTACAGTCTACACCTCTTGATACTTCAGAAAGGAGACCTTTTCCCTTTCATCTCAGGAGAAGAGGGAGATCTCTAACTAGAGATCTAGAAGAAGAAGATTCAAATCCAACATCAAATACAACTCACACAGTTATTATTCATCAGATTTCAGCTCCTGTAATGGCTAGATAGTTTTCTTTTGCACCTTTCAACCAAGGGAGTCCATTAGCCTTTGCTCAACATCATGATGTTCCCTTGGTGGCACTAAAGAGTCTACCTAATTTCACAGGTGGACAAACTATATCTTTTGAGCATATAAGAGATGTGACCACTATATGCAGCATGCACAATATAACTCAAGAAGATGTGGCCACCAAATTATTAGTAGCCTCTTTCAAAGGTAAGGCTCTTGAATGGTTTAGAACATTAATTGTTGGCTCCATTACCTCATGGGATGAATTAGGAGATGCATTGAGTAAGAATTTTGAGGATAAATCAGACAACTTGTCTTTGGTTGAGCAGTTGACAACCATTAAAAGAGACCCTCAAGAACAAATGATAGATTATAACAATAGATTTCTCAAGACATGGAATAGAATTCTAATCTCAGTGAGGCCATCAGTTGACCATGCTTTTCTATACTTCTTGCAAATTTTGAATGGCCAAATCTCTGTCATGATCTAATCTATGGGTGGTACCTCTTTACCCCAAGCTTTTGACATAGCTGTCAGAGCTGAAAATTGTTTAATCCAAGAAGGTATGATAGCTAGAAGGCCACCCATGCCCATCTTTCCTAGCCTTCAACCTGTTGTACCAGCACAAGTACCTCCTTTTACCCCTATTCCAACCATATTATCACCTTAGGCTAGTACTAACGGTTAGGAGCTAAAAACAAGTTTCTCTCAAGAGCTACAAGAGATCAAGAATAGTCAACAAACTAGTCAGCAAGAAATGACAAATTTGTTGCAGACATTGACTAAGGAGGTCACAAACTTAAAGAAGCAAGGGCAAGGAATCAGACCACCCTTTCAGCTATGAGGCCAAGGTCCTAATCAACAATATTAGAATCAAGGATAGCCTTACCAACAAAATAGGCCACCATACCAAGGAGGGTATCAAGGGGCTCAACAAAGGCAAAGTTTTAATCAAAGACCATTCCAACCATACAACCCTGCACCTCTTAATTCTATGAATCCAGTTAGGGACATGGTTCCTAGTTAGAATAATATGGTTATGGACAATGAATGGTGTTTCCCTTGTAATCAGCCTCATAATCAAGCTACATGTTCAAATGGATGGATGAACCAAGCTCTAATTACTCAAAATGCCTCACAAGCTCAATTAGAGGCTTCTTCCAGTGGATCAGTTCCACAACAAGAACCACAAGATAATGAGACTACTCTTTTCAATTGGGAGTGGCAAGATTTCAATGGAGTTATTGGTGAACCTTCCATTGCTACTAACACAAGATCAAAGAGAAGAGCTCAAGACATGGAGCAAGTAGACTCTGGTACTAAAGCTACTACATCTATGGAGCCAATATAGCAAGCTACTCCTATCACATTTAAGAAGGCTCTTGTCATTACAAGAAAAGAAGGCCAGACTCTCAAAGAGATGGAGCCCATCATAGTAAAAACACAACAAAGAGTACACACTGTGGCACCTTTCAACATTATAAACAACATGAAGAAGGTGAACATTACCATGTCTATGTGGGACTCTTTGGCTATTCGAGGGCAACTTGAGAATTTGAAGAAAGCCATGACTGAAATGACAACTCCTCAGTCTACAAAAGAAGCTACAAAGCTAGTGTTGGTCAACACTGATCAAGAAAAGGAGGCTCCAAGTTGCAACTCCAAGGCCAATACCATTCAAGGTAGGAACTCAAAGCCCCCTCCCTTTTATGTATCTTTAATTATTGGAAAATCCTTAGTACATAATTTTATGGTAGATAGTGGGGCTACTAGTACTGTAATGCCCCAAAAAGTGGCTGACCAATTAAGACTTAAATATGAACCCGTCGAAAAGAAGGTTACACAACTTGATGGATCCTTAGTTAATACTATAGGTGTGGCTAAGGATACCAGCCTAATCCTTCATGCTAGTCCTAATTTTTGTATCTTACTTGATATATATATCATAGATCTCCTTGCTTTGTTTGCCATATGTCTATCAAGGGAGTTTACAGCCAAAATAGGAGGCTACCTTTCTTCTGACTGGTCCCACATGCTTTTTCACACAAGATATGGTATCAAGGTTACCATAAAATCTGAATCATTGGTAGCACACCATATAGAACCATATGTGTCCAATACCATCAATGCAAGCTGCCCTATATTTGATGATAGTGATTTCCCAATGATCAGAGAAGAAAACACTAAGATGGAAAGTATCCTAGATATTTTCCTTGATGAACTAGAATCAGAAAAGGCTTTTGAACCCCAAGAAAATGTTTTTTTGGATGCTGGTTTGGGAAGTTATTTACTACAAGAAAGTGGATCCATAGAGCCAAACCTTCTCAAAGAGAACATTGATTCATAGGATTAGAGCAATCAAGTTTGGGAATTGTTTTTTGATGGAGCTAGAAGTAGACATGGTTCTAGTGGTGGTGGTGCTATGCTAGTGTCCCCAAAAGGAGAAAGATACTATATAGCTTTCAGATTTACTTTCTCCTGCACTAGCAACACTGTAGAATATGAAAGCCTTGTAAATGGACTGGAGTGGGCTAGGAAAAGAGGGCTTAAGGCCTTAAAAGTTTATGGTGATAGTGAGTTAGTAGTTAGCCAAGTGAGAGGGATAAGTGCAACCAAAAATCACACCTTGAAAGCATACAAACATAGAGTTTGGGATGCAATTGAAGACTTTTGTGCTTTTAATATTGTTGCTATCCCTAGGAAACTAAATCAAAATGCAGATAGATTAGCTGCTATTGGGTCTCAATATGATATTCCTAATAGTATTTCAAAGGAGGAGACTCAATAGCATATCAAATTAATTGTCAGACCTTCTATCCCTGATAATGATACTAATTGGCAAGTGTTTGACAATGATGAACAAATTCTGTAATTCTTGTTTGAAGAAGATGTCTTCTCAGAACATAACCAAGACAGACTATTACAAAGCTATGGTGACCAAGTGATACAACTTAAGTCTAATAAAATACCTAGAGGTCTTGTCACCTTAGAGACTGTCTTCAACAAGGATGACCAAGTTAAGAAGAATAAAGTTGGCTTGGTAGTTCAACAAGAACATTATGTTGAATTAGAGTTGGAACCAAGTAAAGGCTTACAATTTGGAAAGGTAAACACTAATGTAGAAAAATAGGCTTATACCCAATTATTCAAAGAATTCAATGATGTTTTTGCATGGTAGTATGAAGACCTCAAATGTTTTAATACAGCCCTTGCTCAACACACTATTGAATTAGAGCCTAATGCCAAACCGGTAAGGCAAAAACAAAGGCCTATTAATCCCAAGCTTGAGCCACTTATGCATAAAGAAGTGCTCAAATTGATAGAAAGTGGTATCATCTACCCCATCAAGCATACTAGTTGGGTTTCCAACCTTGTTCCTATAAGGTAGAAGAATGGGGAGTTGAGATTATGTGTTGAATTTAGGGATCTCAACAAAGCTTCATTAAAAGACTGCCATCCATTACCCTCTATGGAACAAATCTTACAATGTGTCTCTAGATTTGAGAGATTTTCATTATTGGATGGCTATTCAGGATACAATCAGATCTTAGTCAATGAAGAGGATCAATACAAGACTACATTTACAACCAAGTGGGGAACCATGGCTTATCAAAAGATGCCCTTTGGTTTGTCAAATGCAAGTGCTACTTTTCAAAGGGCAATGGATATGGCCTTTAAAAGCCTCATGTACAAATTTGTATTGGTCTACCTAGATGACATAACTATCTATTCTAAACATGTAACAGAACATATCAGACATTTGAGGAGAATCTTTGAAAGATGTAGAGAATTTGGGATATCTCTTAATCCCAAGAAATGTGTGTTTGCAGTGCATGAAGGAAAATTGCTGGGATATATAGTATCCAAGAAAGGAATTATAGTAGACCCTAAGAGGATTGTAGCCATCCTAGAGCTACCATTGCCACATCATAAGAAAAGTCTCCAATCTTTCATAGGAAAGATTAATTTTGTTAGGCATTTCTTGCCTAATATTGTAGATTTATTGAAGCCTTTAATAGCCATGTTATAGAAGAGTTCAACTTTCAGCTAGACTAAAGAAGGAAAAGCTAATTTCCAAGCCATCAAAGAAGCCTTGACAGAAGCTCCTGCTCTATTAAACCCAAATTTCAGTAAGGATTTTATCCTTTATGCTTATGGAGGTCATGATCCTATATCTGCTATGTTGACTCAAGAAAATTCAGAAGGGTTGGAGTAGCCTATTGCTTTCTTCAGCAAAGGTTTAGAAGAATATGAACAAAGGTACTCTTTTGTAGAAAAACATGTACTTGTTGTGGTGAAGAGCCTTAAAAAGTTCAAATGTTTATTGACCCATAACAAGGTACACTTGAAGGTTACTCATCCAAGTGTTAAATAATTTTTTCTTTCCAAGGACCTAAATGAGAAAAGAGCTAGTTGGATTACCAAGGTAATGGAATATGACATTGATATCCAAACCACCAAGCTGGTTAGAGGGAGAGGTCTTTGTGAGCATTTGGCAGAGGATGAAAGTTCAAAGAAATCAGAGCAAATAGATGCATCCCTAGTTGTGCATTATATAGAAGAACATGCCAAGGCATCAGGTTGGTTGCCTAACATGATTCATTACTTAAAGACAGGACAATGTCTTACAGGCCTAGATTCAACAAAAAGAAGATATTACAAGTTACAATCTATTCCTTTGGTGCTAATAGATGAGATTATTTTTAGAAGGGATCACAATGGTGTCCTTTTAAGATGTATTGATTCATAAAAGATAGCTGGGGTCATATTTGAATTTCATGATGGGCCTTTTGGAGGTCACTTTTCTCCTAGGACTATTTCTTTTAAAATCATGAGGGCTGGATACTATTGGCCATCTATCTTTAAGGATAGTCATGATTATGTGAGGAAATGCATCAAATGTGCTATGTTTGTAGGAAAAGAAGGCTTGTAGATATGCCCCTTCAGCCAATCAGAATAGAGCAACCATTCATGAGATGGGGCATAGACTTCATTGGCATCATTAATCCTCCATCTAGTGCAGGCCACAAGTGGATAATCACTGCAATAGATTATTTCACTAGATGGATAGAGGCAGTTTCCTCAAAAGAATCAAATGAGAGTGATGTCTTAAGTTTTTATGATGATATAATTCACAGATTTGGCACTCCAGACTCTATAATATCAGATAATGCATTGGCATTCATAGGTCTTAAAGTCTTAGAGTGGGCAATCAGAAATGGCATCTATCTGAATACAAGTTCAAATTACTACCCTCAAGGCAATGATCTTTTTGAATCAACTAATAAGAACTTGATTAGGATAATCAAGAAAATTCTACAAGACAACCAAAGAGATTGGCATACTAAGTTGAAATCTGCCTTATGGTTAGATAGGATCACTCCAAAGAAGATCATAGGGAATTCTCCTTATGTGTTGGTATATGGTAAAGAGGCTAAGTTGTCCATTTCAACTGAATTACCAGCTTTGGACTTGGCTACTCAATTTGTCTTGTTTGAAGAAGGAGATCCCTTACAAATTAGATATCCTCAGCTCATAGACTTAGAGGAACTCAAAGATAAGTCTATGAAGGATATGGAGTTCCATCAAGATCAGAAAAAGAAAAGTTTTGATAAAAGAGCCAGGGTGAGAAACCTCAAAGTTGGGGATGTAGTTCTCAAGTGGGATGAATTCAAATCAAGGCCTGGCAGACATAAAAATTTTGAGTCCTTCTGGGGTGGACCATTTTTTATTACAGAGTGCAAGGGGCCTAATGCTTCTAAGCTATCAACTCTTAGAGGAGATGCCTTGCCTATTTTAGTTAATGGTTTCCACTTAAAGCCCTGCTTTGAGGTCAATCCTTCCTTGTAAATATCTATAAATATGTTTCCTATTTTTTGTCCCTACTTTCTAGTTTAGTTTTCCTACTTTCTAAGAAGTGCCCGTGCATAGTTTTGTTCCTCTGGCTCCAATTTTGTCTCTCTATCATGGTTCTGTGTCCAAGTGATGACTCCTATGCCTAATGGATTGCTCAAGGCCATTGATCATGTCTAGCAGGCTAACATCCAGTAGAAATGGCCAAAATGTTGCCCAAAGTTTCATATCTATTTAAATTTGCTTAGGATGAATGCCATCCCAAGGTCTGCATATTTTACCCTATTGCACCTCAAAAAATTTCATGGCCTTCTACCTTTCTTCTAGCCTCTGCAACCATCCAATTCTTTGGTTTGCAAATTTAAATTTGAAAAAAGGTAACCGTTGGAGCTAAAAAACCCTAGGAACCCTTGGCCACATTATAATTTGCCATTACCTTTTCAGCCACTTAAGTTCCTTTAAGTGCATCTGCCTTTTATAAAAATGACCACATTATGCGTTATACTAGGTCATCAGGTGGGGTCCCTTTTTTAATATTTCTTCCCAGCCTAAGTCTCTAGTAAATATTTCCATACGACTAACCTTGTAAAACATGTGGCTATCGTTAAATCTCAAGACTCTAGGTTGTCAAACTTTCTGACATGCGAAATAGCGACAGGGTGACACTTGTCTAGGTGGGCCCGTTCTCCTTTCTCATCTATCAGTGGTTCCACTACCATGTAATTAGAGGTGTCTGCTTCTTATTGGTCAGTGGGCTATGATGTGGAATTCTATCAACGGGCCCAGTGGGCTGTCTTTCCTTTAAGATCTAATGACTATCATATGATTGCATGGAATATTCCAAGCCCATGTGATCATACGCCATCCATTGATTCTACTTCATCTCTAGGCTCTGTCAGGTGGGTCCTCTTGGTCTGACGTGCTCGCATTTCATTTGCTAGCTGGGCTATGATGTGGAAGTCTATCAATGGGCCTATGATCTCGCTTTCCTGGCAGGTTAAGATCCAAGCAGGATCGACGATCGTCATTATGCTGTTGAAGCAAGATGCATGAAATTTAGAAGGGTGGTATAGCGACAACCATTCGATGAAGGGTTAAGAATGTCATGGGTCCGATGTGCTACCTGGCACTGACATGCTTGATTCTGATTGGTTGCTGAATAGAACAGTTGGCGCTTGTTAAGTGGGGCCTATCTTTCCTAATGGTTAAGTTGCAGTATGATCTCATGGTTGTCGTTATACCACTCAAATAAGATGCATGATGTTTAGTATCGTGGTATAGCGATGACCGTCTAATTTTTTAAGAAGGGTACGGTATGAAGTGGGCACTAAACGGTCAGGTCATGATGATGTGGTTGTTTTCTATTGGTTGCCAAGCTGATGATGTGGTCAAGGAATTTTCAAAGGGCTCGCGACTATTTCCATGGGTGATCTGGGTTGTTCATCTACTAGGAAATGTAAATATCGATGACCATGTTTTAATTTGGATCAGCTAGCTATTGTTTTCAAAATTTAAATATTTTTCTTACTAGTTTCTTGCTATTGGTTGAATACGGCTATGGGTAGCTCAGAATTTATGTTCTCAGGACAGCTGCAGTTGGGGGGATGATGAAGATGATCTGATGGTCATCGTGTATGATTTATCAAGGTACCATGTTGATATTCTCACACCGAAGAAGCATTAAAGGTTGGTGCAAGCTGTGGCCTCCTGTACTTTGAAATATAGATCAGACCTAGACCAGATTTGAGTATTCATGATAAGGCTGAGTTGTAAAATGAGTAGATAAGTCAAGGCGGCTTGTCTGTAGGAAGATATAGTACAGGGATGGACACACAAATATGATATCTGAGTGGTTGAGATATTTTCATGGACATTTATGATCATATTTGATAGAATTAGGGTTTTTTATCATGAAATTTTGTAACCCTAGTTAGGTTTTTCTCCTGCTTGTGTGCAAAAGGAGGTGTATATAATGTTTTTGGAGCTTTTTAGAGCTTAGAGTTTACATTTTGTAAAAAGAGTTTTTCTCTTTCTAGGAGTTATCTATGGCATTTGTTCTGCCCTCTGAATTTTACAGTTTGTGATCTTTCATTGAAATCTCAAACTCAATAGAGGCTATCCGTGGCATTTGTTCTGCTCTCTTGTCTTTCCCTTGTTTGTATTTCTCTTATTGAATATGATATACTGGCTTTGTTAGAGAAATCTTGGAGTTCTGAAGCCCTTCTTTCTTTTAGCTTATATGTGCACTACTATGTCTGATTTGATTTGAGTGATTTTGTGGGTATAACTCAACCCCTTGTCATTCTATCTCATTCCTATGCCCTTTTGTTGAAAAGAACGTCTACTTGCAGGTCACAGTTTGTGTCGTTTGTCTAGGCCCCTCTATGAAACACTTATGCAAGCCTGTTTAGAAAAATTGTGTCCTATTAGATCTTAGAGCTTTCATGTTGATCTGGTCAGTGTATTGTGTTCATTTGAATTCGGTGTATCATCTAGTAGGTAGTTTGCTTTTAGTAATTTCCCTTTCATGCATTCCTTCTATCCCTTTTCCCCTCAAGATTTACTTTCCTGTCTAGAAGCAAATTAAGGTGATTATCCAAGAGGAACTAGCTTAGAACCTGGAGGTCTCATCTTAGTTAGCATAGGTCCCACAACCCGGAGATGATTCCCATGTTATACTAAGTTATCAAGACCAACAGAGCTTGAAACAAGGGTACAAACTTAGTGTATAATAGTAATTTGAATTCATGATTTTTGTAATGTAGAATGTTCATGAAATTATTAATTTGAAGTCATATAATTATTAATGTCCTTTTTCATCACTGTAAAGTGTAAATGCCTTGACCCTCAATGCCTCATAGTCATGCAGCTATGTTATTTCAAGTTTCAACTTCAAGAATCAAGAATAAGATTCAAAACTTAAGCTTGCCTGGTTCCAAAGTTACGTAAATAGTTCATTTAACCCCGTCTCAACTTCACTACATGCAAATTAGAGGCCTTTCAAACCATTCCAAAGTTACGGTGATAGATCGACAGTCTTCTTAATATCTCTGCTCTCATATAACCTTGTGAAGTCCTGCACAAAGCCTTTCATAACCTCTCAATTGTTTAATCTTGTAACTGATTAACCTTTCCGAAGTTACACCTTTCTACCAAATGCTTCATCGCAGCTTCGTAACCACCAACACTAATGACCAATAAACCCTCGTGAAGCTCTGTAAACCAACTATTCCTCACAAAGTGTCAAATATTAATCCATCCATTGACACATGTCATAGTCTATTCCTCCACGATTTCTACATGGCATGTAACTAACTATCACTTTCAACATCATTACGCAGTACGCACTATCACTTTTAAATAACTATCTCTTTAATTCCAAAGTTACGCATGTTGTTAGTCGAGAGTCCCTCAAAAGTTTAGAACCCATTAGCATCCTAACCAATTAACCATTGAGAAGTTACAAAACAACTTGGTGGCACATGCTTAAAGGTTCTTTTAAGTTACTTGAAAAAGTAACGATGAAATAGAACCAATTAGAGCCTTTTTAGGGTTTATTGAATTTTTAGAGCATATCTCAACCTAGCACATAGGGTTTTAACATTTTGATCAAAATTTAGGCCTTTTTGAGGAAAATTGTAGGAAATTCTCAAAGCAATTGGGTATGTGCAAGATCATAAGGGGCCAAAGTATGCCCTTAAGTGGCAACGAAAAATCAGCAAATCAGGGTTAGTCAACTTGACGTGAAAATTTCAACTAGCTATCAACCTAATATCAAAAAGTTGTAAGAATAGAATCTGTAGAAAATTAAATTTAGTTTCTAAACTACTAGGCCTTTTTTGAAAAAAAAGTTAGTATGATTGGTGAAAAGTATAGATTTCAATGCAACATTACAAAATTTTTTGGAAAAAATAAGAAGTGTATGTCTGACCACCTAAATCATAATCAAATGATAATATTTTATTATAAGATTTTATATATAAGTAGTAGACTCATGCCCGGATGTGACACATATTTTTTTTAATTTTATTCCAAAAAAATAATTAATTAGGAATTTTCTGCTACAACATTTTCAGAATAAAAAAACTCCCGTGTCTAACCACCTTTACTCATTCAAAACTTTACAAATTTTTTTTTAAAAAAAAATTCCTTATAGTAGGCGAAGCATAGAATGTGACACATTTTTTGAATTTCAAGAATGTTATGCTGTCTAAAAGTTATTGTCATTTTTCAATCAGTATATAAATCATCACTTTAGAGGTAACTCAATTAAAAAATAACTAATAATTACTTACCGAATTCAAAATTTGATAGCAATTATATCGATAGAAAGTTGATAATCTCCTTAAGATGTGTATCCTTTTCGTTTCATCAAATTCAGGTGAAAAAAAGTTGTCAGCTACATGGTCGAAATCTAGAACTCAGAGAAATAGAGGAAAAACACATCTTTGAGACATTTCAATAGTTGAGACATTTCAATTTTGATTTTTCACTTTTCCCTCCCCTTTGTCCCTCCCATTTCTCTATCCTTCATATGATTTATTATATATCATAAACTATATATTAGATATATATTAGATTATATATTATATATATTAAATATTATATAATATCAATTATATATTAAATATTATATAATATACATTTTACATTAAATATTATTTAATATATATTAATATTAAATGTTACATTATATATCATATATTATATATTATTTTATATGTATAATATATTAATATGTATTTTACAACTATGTATGAAAGGTTAGAAGATTGCAGAAAAATCATGGATGGCCATTGAAAGAAGCAAAGGAAATCAATCAGCCATTTAAAAAATTCATGGGCGGCCATTGAGGAAGAGAGAGAGTGAGAAGGTGGTGGGGGCTGAGAGAGGAAGAGAGAGAGTGAGAAGGTGTGTGTGTGTGTGTGTGTGTGTGTGTGTGTGAGAGAGAGAGAGAGAGAGAGAATGGGATGGGGAGAGAGTAGTAGAGAGAGAAGGGGAAGGGGAGAGAGTAGGAGAGATAGAAAGAAGGGGAAGGGGATAGAGTAGGAGAGAGAGAGAGAGAGAAGGGGAAGGAGAGAGAGAGAGAGAGAGAGAGAGAGAGAGAGAGAGAGAGAGAGAGAGAGAGAGAGAGAGAGAGAGAGAGAGAGAGAGAGAGAGTAGTAGAGAGAGAAGGGGAAGGGGAGAGAGTAGGAGAGATAGAAAGAAGGGGAAGGGGATAGAGTAGGAGAGAGAGAGAGAGAGAGAAGGGGAAGGAGAGAGAGAGAGAAGGGGAAGGGGAGAGAGAGAGAGAGAGAGAGAGAGAGAGAGAGAGAGAGAGAGAGAGAGAGAGAGAGAGAGAGAGAGAGAGAGAGAGAGAGAGAGAGAAGGGGAAGGATAACCAATATATTACAATACTAATCAGTAAGGAGAAAGGAAAACTTAAATAATATCACATCAGGCATTAGAAATCCAAATTCTAATTAGGATTTTTAAGAAAAGTGAGTAAGGTCCTAGATAGGGACATTACAGATCCACACATTGTTTAGTAGATACCTCCAAGAACCCATATACATGAGAGTAGGTTTGAAGTAAGACTAAGATTGTTTATTGGTTCAAAAATATTGCTGTGTTGTACTTTTGATTAACATCCAATGATTGGATGTGAAATTCACAAATTTGATTATATTACCATTGGTTCTATTTCAAATTTTGGAAAAAATGGATATTTGACATATGTTCATAAATTTCAGTCAACACCATTTTAAAATAACACATCAGTTTATTTTTACACATTGACAATATCATCAATAGGAATTGAACTAAAATTGACATAGGTCATAGGAAATAAATGCCATAGCTATTTTTTGTCTTCTACATTTTGAGTTTCTTATTACAATCAAGAGAAGAATATTACTCTCCAAATGGTAACATTTGTACTTCCTCTTCACAAATATTTCTTCCCTCATCTTGCTACCTATTGATACTGACAAGGTGAATCTAGGCATTTCTGCCATGTAATGGGAGAAAAATGGTTTCCTAATTTATATGTGTCTAAATAATACATGCAAGAACCTTTTCTTTGATATTTCTCACTAACCCTTTACAACAGAAAATGTTTATACAAACTGGCATGTACTTGCATGAGGACATTATATATTACAAAAATCCCACACAGAAGCAGCTGGCAAGCCGCTAAAAAAGTAGTAACTGATAGCAAGTGGGATAATGCAGATGCTTTAATAAACCACTATCTTCTTTAATCAAGCAACATTTGGTTCATCTACTCAATTGGGGCATGTTTGGGAACAAACAATCTCCATTTAAACTCAAGTCTCTGGAAGCAGTTATATTTGTTAGTGGAGGAGATACACCCGTTGGATATGCAATAACTTTATGCTCACTAGAATTTCCATTTCTCTTCAATTGGGATACTCTTTCCAAAATTGCATCTACCCTTTTACCAATTTGGGAAATCAATGGGTCTATTTGTGGACCTCCAAGGTGTTGGTCACCTAAACAAGAACCTTGAGATGAATCATGAACTTCTTTACAAAAGAGATCAATACCTTGAGAAGCTCTCCACTTGTCAGCTGAATTAAAACCTTGTACCATAGATGGCTGCCCTTTGTTGTAAAATGAGGAGTGAGACTACCTTGCCAAAGGTGGCAATGCACTTACATTTGAGGGATAATGCCCAACATGAGTAGCTTGGTCTCCCAAGTCCCATAAATGTAAGGCCATTGACAACTAGGCATTTCTAATAGAAATATTTGTGGTGCTAGAATGAAGTGCATGACAAAATTATTTTCCTGCTAATGAACCAAATTGAGGCTTCATTTCACATTGCTCTGTGGATAATTCCACAACACTTGTTACTTCTCTATCTGATTTTTTTGTGTCAGTGTACATGTGCACTGAAGAGCTTTTGTCACTAATTGAGCTACTAGTAGATGGTGAGTGCTCATCATCATCATGTGACATAGGCTCACACACATATCTTACTTCTTTCCTTTGCCACTTTCCCCTTCCTAGCTCTTCCTCCTTATCTGTAACTTCTATCATGGGTCCAAGAAGCTCTTCCCACTCTTTCCCATTAATATGCAAATATTTTTGTTTGTAATAATATTTTCTACATTTATTATGATATTGATCTGATTTGATGCACCTTCACTATTTGATCCATACTTCCCTTTCATTTCACTTTCTTTGCTCATTTTGCACGTCATAGGCCAAGATTTGATAGTGGGTATGACCTTGCTACTACTAGCGTTAATGATAAATTTTACCTTTTAGCTATTATTTTTTGTCATTTTTCCTGTATGATGCATTTGTATACAAATAGTAGATATTCTTTGGGAAACTTTTCATTTTTTCCTGTAGGATGCCTTTGTAAACAAATTTTGGAGAATCTCTGTTAAAGAGTAGGTAAGGATGGCTAAGCTAAGTGTAGTGGAGAGGGAGAGGACTAAATTGAGAGAGCGGAGGCAGAGAGCGATGACAAAGAAAATATTTTAGGGCTTGCAAAAATATGGAAATTATAATCTTCCTCTTAGAGCAGACATTAATGAATTTCTTTGTGGCTTAGCAGAGGAAGTTGACTAGATTGTTGAAGCTATCAGTACTACATACAAAAATGCAGTATGTATTTTTGGCCTAAATTTTATTTTTCATTTCTTTTAGGTCTTTAAAGGCTGCTGGCTAAATCTTTGTATTAAATTTTAGGGAATGCATGAAAATAATATGATTCTGAGCATGAGCATGAGTCCCTACAAGGGCATAGTTGTGCCTTTTACAGGCACCATAAACCCTAGCTATGTAGAAATGGAGGATTTGAATAATCGTTCACTGGAGGTAGAGAGAGAGAGAGAGAGGGAGAGAGGGAGAGAGGGAGAGGGAGAGAGAGAGAGGGTGATGAGAGAGAGAGAAGGAGAAGGAAAAAGAAGGGAGAGAGAGAGAGAGAGAGAGAGAGAGAGAGAGAGAGAGAGAGAGAGAGAGAGAGAGAGTCCCATGACCCCTATGGACACATTGGAACCCTCAAGTGTGTCCTAAGGGGTCCTATGACCCCTTTAGACATACTTGAGTGTTCAAATGTGTCAAAAGGGGTTATGGGGACTTCCTAGGGGTCCTAGTACACCTTATCACGCATTAGGACCCTTAGAAAGTTCACATGAGCCGTATGGACACATTGGAATGTTCAAGTATGTCTTAAGGGGTCCTACGACCCCTTCGGACAGACTTGAGTGTTCAAATATGTCAAAAGGGGTCATGGGGACTTCCTAGGGGTCCTAGTATGCCTTATCACGTGTTATGACCCCTAGGAAGTCCCCATGACCCCTATGGACACATTGGAATGCTAAAGTGTGTCTTAAGGGGTCTTACAACCCCTTTAGACACACTTGAGCATTTAAATATGTCACAAGGGGTCCTAGTATGCCTTATCACATGTTAGGACTAGTACGAAGTCCCCATGACCCCTATGGAAACATTAGAACCCTCAAGTGTATCCTAAGGAGTCCTATGACCCCTTCAGACACACTTGAGTGTTCAGATGTGTCAAAAGGGGTCATGGGGACTTCCTAGGGGTCCTAGTATGCCTTATCATGCATTAGGACCCCTAGGAAGTCCTTGTGACTCTTATGGACACATTGGAACCCTCAAGTGTCTCCTAAGGGGTCTTAGGACCTCTTCAGACACACTTGAGGGTTCAAATGTGTTAAAAGGGGTCATGGGGACTTCCTAGGGGTGATAATACACCTTATCACATGTTAGGACCCTTAGGAAGTCCTCATGACCCATATGGACACATTGAAATGCTCAAGTGTGTCTTAAGGGGTCTTACGACCCCTTCAGACAAACTTGTGCATTCAAATGTGTTAAAAGGGGTTATGGGGACTTCCTAGGGGTTCTATTATGCCTTATCACATGTTAGGTCCCCTATGAAGTCCCCATGACCCTTATGGATACATTGAATCCCTCAAGTGTGTCCTAAGGGGTCCTACAACCCCTTCGAACACACTTGAGCATTCAAATGTGTCAAAAGGGGTCATGGGGACTTCCTAGGGGTCCTAGTATGCCTTATCACATGTTAGGACCTGTAGGAAATCCTCATAACCCCTATGGACACATTGGAACCCTCAAGTGTCTTCTAAGGGGTCTTAGGACCCCTTCAGACACACTTGAGGGTTTAAATGTGTCAAAAGGTGTCATGGGAACTTCCTAGGGGTCCTAATACACCTTATCACACATTGGGACCCCTAGGAAGTCCCCATGACCCCTATGGACACATTGGAATTTTCAAGTGTGTCAAAAGGGGTCATGGGGACTTCCTAGGGGTCCTAGTATGCCTTATCATGTGTTAGGACCCCTAGGAAGCCCTCATGACCCCTATGGACACATTGGAACCCTCAAGTGTCTCCTTAGGGGTCTTAGGACCCCTTCAGACAAACTTGAGGGTTCAAATGTGTCAAAAGGGGTCATGGGGACTTCCTAGGGGTCCTAGTACACCTTATCATGTGTTAGGACCCCTGGAAAGTCCCCATGACCCCTATGGACACATTGGAATGCTCAAGTGTGTCTTAAGGGGTCCTATGACCCCTTTAGACACACTTAAGCATTCAAACATGTCAAAAGAGATCATGGGGACTTCCTAGAGGTCCTAGTATGCCTTATCACGCATTAGGACCCCTAGGAAGTCTGCATGACCCCTATGTACACATTGGAACCCTCAAGTGTCTCCTAAGGGGTCTTAGGACCCCTTTAGACATAGTTGAGGGTTCAAATGTGCCAAAAGGGGTCATGGGGACTTCCTAGGGATCCTAGTACACCTTATCACGAGTTAGGATGCCTAGGAAGTCCCAATGACCCCTATGGACACATTGGAATGCTCAAGTGTGTCTTAAGGGGTTGTACGACTCCTTCAAGAAAACTTAAGCATTCAAATGTGTCAAAAGGTGTCATGGGGACTTCCTATGGGTCCTAGTTCCACCCACGGAGTCACTAGAATGCTCGCGACCACGTTCAACCCAAGTGACCCCAAGGTGCACTAAGTACAATTAGGAAGTGATCTTCTGAGGCTCATATCATGGACCTCATGAGAGGTATCAAAAAAATTCCAAGGGATACAAGATCATGTTTCCGAGGTCTACAATAACCTCTCTCAATTTTGGGCGATTCGACTTTGTTTGCATTTGGTGAGGCGATCTCAGTCGATGCCAAAACTTGCAGTGAGGGTTAGTTGAAAGTAGCTCAGTAATGTATCTTTCAAACCATCTATTCTAGCATCAAACTACATGCTCCATCAGCTCCAGTTAGTTGGGTAAATTCTAGTGATAACCCCATTCCCCCCACGGAGTAACTGGAACGCTCGCGACCATGCTCGACGCAAGTGACCCCAAGGTGCACTAAGCACAATTGGGTAGTGATCTTCAGAGGCTCGTATCTTAGACATCATGAGAGGTATCAACAAACCATTAGAGGCTATGAGATCATGTTTTTGACATCTACAATAACCTCTCTTAGTTTTTGGTGATTCGACTTCATTTTCATTTGGCAAGGTGATCTCAATTGATGCCAAAACTTGTAGTGAGGGTCAGTCCAAAGTAGCTCATCAGTGTATCTTTCAAACCATCCATCATGGCATAAAACCATCTACTCCATTAGCTCTAATTGGCTGGTAAACACCAGCGACAACCCCATTCTAGCCATAGAGTCATTGGAATGCCTGCCACCACGCTCGACCCAAGTGACCCCAAGGTGCACTAAGCATGATTGGGCAGCAATCTTTCAAGGCTCATATCTCATACCTCGTGAGAGGTATTAAAAAACTATTATGGGCTACAGGATCATGTTTCTGAGGTCTAGAATAACCTCTCTCAATTTTGGGCGATTCAACTTCGTTTGCATTTGGTAAGGTGCTCTCAGTCGATGCCAAAACTTGTAGTGAGGGCCAGTTCAAAGTAGCTCAATAGTGTATCTTTCAAACCGGCCATCCTGGCATTAAACCATCTGCTTGATCAGCTCTGATTGGTCAGGTAAATTCCAGTGACAATGTTATTCCACCCATGAAGTCACTGGAACGTTCACCACCACGCTCGACCCAAGTGACCACAAGGTGCACTAAGCACGATTGGGCAGTGATATTTTGAGGCTCATATCTTAGACGTTGTGAGAGGTATTGACAAACCATCAAGGGCTATGAGATCATGTTTCTAAGATCTACAATAACCTCTCTTGATTTTGGGTGATTCGACTTCATTTGCATTTGGAAAGGTGATCTCAGTCGATGCCAAAACTTGCAGTGAAGGTCAGTTGAAAGTAGCTCAACAGTGTATATTTCAAACCATCTATCCTTACATCAAACCATCTACTCCATCAGCTCTGGTTGGCTGGGTAAATGCTAGTGACAACCCCATTCTACCCACGGAATCACTGGAATGCTCATGACAATGCTTGACCCAAGTGACCTAACAACACAAGTGCTACATTTCTTTGTGGATTTAGTAAACCCTAATATGATGAGTTATATACATAGTGAGTATATACATAATATTGAAACAATGTAGTACTAAGTGGCTCAAGTGGGATTACAAGTTGGGTTAAGGACCGTGGGATCTGTGATGTAGTAGAGTGGGTATATAGAGTATAATATCAGCACTTGTCTTTGTAATGTAGTAGATGGAGATATAAAATGTTATGTTAGGTGAATTTTAATGGTAATCAAGAAATATGGTTCATGGTTCTGCATGCTAGGGTCAGGATTTATATGGAAAAGATATATAGCTGGTCGAGAATTTTGGGATGTTATAAGATGTGCATGTGTGGCTTTGAGGACATAGAACATGTGTTGTGTATGATAATGGAGTTTTCTAAAGACTTAAAAAGATTGATTTTTTGGGTAGTTGGTAGATGTGGGCTATCACTAGAGCACGCCTTAAATGAAAAATTATGGTTTTTATATGCAAGTCCAGTTGTGTTCTGATTGAGGAAGTTAACATTTACAGAGGTGGTTTGTAAATCTGAAGAGAGTGACTGTCCCTTTGGGTGGGAGGTATAATGGTATGAAACATAAGAACATAGGAAATCTATAGAAGTTAAACCTCAAACATAATAAGCTCCGTGAATAGGGTATTCCAGAGTAAAGAAAAATAAATGTAACTTCAACAAGATATAATTTAAATCATAGTCAAGATATAACTTCACCATTCAATTCCATAAAAATGAATAATAAATATGTATACAAAAGATGACACAAATATAACATAAAAATAAACATGTTCTATATATAGAAAGTATCAAATGTATCAAAAGTATCTCCATATAAAAATATGGCACATGTCATTTCAAAATGTCTACAAAATCACTAGTACATTTGACCTTATCTTTCTACCAAAATTTTCAACCATCAATTAAAAAGGTTTAGGTTGGTCGGATTATAGATGGAAAACTTTCTTTTTTCTTAATCCATGCCCATGTTGATTGAAATTTCAACCAATACCATGTAGGTCAAAATATCGATGAACACAGGCATAACTTAAAAAAAAAAAAGTTTCATTTCTCATTTCATTTTTACGGGAAAATTAGATCAAGGGTTGCAGCGCGCGAAGGAGGACTGCAGCATGCGAAGGATTTCTATCTTTCATCATTGTGTGAATTGGTATGGTCTTCAAGATTTCACTTTTTGTGATGTGTTGAATGAAGATTGAAACAACAATAGAATACGAGTGGTTTAAATTCTTTTAAAGGTTCCCAGTTCGATAAACTAGATTTTAGTAATCACAGTTTAAAATTCTAGCTTTGAACACTAGTTTCATAAAATGTGGGGTATCCTACTTTCCCACCGATGGATGTGAATGCCACTTTGGGAAATGCCAGTTCCTTTCATGTATACTAAGAATTCAAAACCCCAAGCCCGTAATTGTTCATCTGCGCATGGAGGATTGATGCCCTAGGATAATTACTTAATATGTATTTAGCATACATGTCTATCAAGGCATTCATGACTACAAAGTCTGTTGAATATCTACCTTCTATGATGGTTTGATGGATTCCTATACCTTGTTCCAAAGCTCCCATTTGTGCACAGGGTGGGAGGATGCTGATAAAGGTTGTGGAATTTGGCCTTACACCTACTAATCGCATTTTCTTAAAATTCTCTAGGGCTTGTTCAACGAACCCATTTTGTATAAATCCTGCGATCATTGAAGTCCATGCGATGACATCTCATTGAGGCATTTTGTGAAATAGTCTCTGAACCTTCTGAATGCTTCCACATTTTTCATACATATCCATCAAGGCACTGGAAATCACAACATTTGACGAAAATCCACTTTCCATTGTGCATCGATGGATTTCCATACCCGGTTTGAATGCTTTCAATTTAGCACATGTTGGGATGATGCTGACAAATGTTGTGGAGTTTTGTTTAACACCTGCTAATTGCATTTGATTAAAAGCCTCCAAGGCTTTCTCAGCAATCCATTTTGTACATATCTAGCAATCATTGTTGTCCATGAAATTACATTAGGTTGAGGCATTCTATTAAAAACCTGTAAAGCTTCATCGAGAACACCATTTTTTGCATATCCTGATATCATTGTATTCCATGAAACCATAACTTGTTTAGGCATTTTTTCAAACAGTTCACGTGCTTTCTGTATCCTTCCACATTTTGCATACATATCCATGAGAGCATTTGTAACTACAACATCTAAAAGAAACCCTCTATCTATTATACTTTGGTGGATTTCCATACCCTCTTCCACGACCCTCATCTTGGAACAAGTTGGAAGTATGGTTGTAAATGTGAAGTGATCTAGTTGAACCCCTGTTCGCCGAATTTGTTGAAAAATTTTCAGTGCTTCTTGAGGATAACCATGTCTTCTGTAAGTTGCAATGATCAAATTCCATGAGAAGACATGTTGGGTCATGTGGATAACTATTGTAATCAGTTATATTAGATAATAATTAGGCCTTTATAGGGATTACACATCCATTATATTTCTAGGAGAAGGATTATATAAAGGAGATGACTAGCATTGTAAGGCTAGCTATTTATTGTAATATCATGATGTGGATTATTTGGAGATATAACATGGAGTAGATTCTTCAATATGGAGTAATGTACAATGTTCCCTATCTCAAATGTTTGTTCTATATCTATGAATGATAAAGAAAATTGATTAAGTTGAGTAAAGAAATGTTGGCAATTATGTATGCACTTGATAAGTTTAGACAATATTTGGTACGTTAGATATTTTTGGTAAAAAATAATAATAACAGTCTCAATCTCTTCTTGAACCAAAGGAATTTAAATGACTATCAACAAAAGTGGGCAAGTAAATTGCAAGATTATGATTTTGAGATTGAGTATATGAAAGGAAAGATAGATGTAGTAGTTGATGCTCTTTGCAGAAATCTTACTCTATGTTCTATATCCTCTATTTCTGCTAATTGGAAGATCTCCATAATTTTAGAATATGCTAATGATTCATTTGTCTTAAATACCTTGTATGAATTAATTGAAGATGACAAGTATATTGTTATTGATGGGTTTATCTACTACAAGAATAAACTGGTACTAGAATTCAAAATTAAGGAGAAGATATTAATAGTATTTCATGATACACCCATTGTTGGTTATCAAGGGTATTTCAAAACTTATAAAAAATTATAAGATAGATTTTCTTGGAAAAGGGTGAAAGAGAATGTCCTCATATACATCAAGGAATTTTTGGCTTCTCATCAAAATAAGGGTGAGTAGTTAGCAAGGTTACTACAACCACTCCCAATTCCTAAATAAAAGAGGGAAAATATTTCCATGGACTTCGTCACTAGATTGCCTAAGATTGAAGGTACATATTGTGCATATGTTGTGGTAGATAAATTGAAAAAGTATGAACATTTCTTTCCTCTCACATATGATTTCAAGGCATCCCCAATAGTAGAGTTATTCTGTAGGGAGATTTTCATATTGCATGGTTCACCCAAGAGTATTGTCAGTAATAGAGATAATAGGTTCCTTAGTTTCTTTTGGAAGGAATTCTTTCACTTGACATGTACAAAGCTCACACCTAACACAAGCTATCATCCTCAAATAGACAAGATAACATAAATTTTTAATAAATAGATAGAATGATACTTGAGGAATTACATGTCAAATTAGTAAGGTGCTTGGGTAAAATGGTTGCACCTAGGAGAGTATTCCTATAATACCTCTTCTAATGTCTAGATTAGTATGCCTCCTTTTCAAGATCTTAATGGTCATGATGCACTTTCTTTTTCTAATTTATTATTTCAAGTGGTAGCATGAACCCATTTATGACCTTTGACATTGAGCCCTAGTCTAAACTGGCCACTTCACCTAGAGAGTCTGGTGTCGGGTTGAGAGTCCAGGAGTGTAGATTGGAACAAGCCAAGGGTAGTTTGTAGGGGAATATAACAGGGAGTAGAAATCTATTCTATATGTTTAGATTCCATCTTTTGTTGCTTGTTTAAGGGCATAGACAACAATAGGTCTAATTGGAATTCAGGGCCTGAATTTGCAAACTTATGTTGTGGGTGTTTGAAACCGGTGTTCTAAGATTGGAAGACATACTTAAAGATATCTGGTGTGACCTGACCCTTAGGAAGAAGTTAGGATTAAGAAGATTTAACAGTCCTTATTTGGTAGACTTGAGGAGATTGAATTGTAAAGAAGAAACCAAGAGTTAGATGGTTGTGTGATATAAGCTATAGAGACATCCTTAAAAGGTTAACCTTGTGGTAGGGCAGCCAAGTATGGTTACTGATTGAGGAACCTTCATTCATCAGTACTATCAATTGCTGCAGGATAGTGGGTTCCCACTTTAAGCTTCTTGTTGTGACCACTTTGGACCAAGATTGGATGTAGATCGTATTTGGGTTCCCACTTTAAGTTTCAACCCCCCATAAGATAGACTTGTCATCCTTCATTATTGGACCAAGATTGGTATCTATCCTAGTAAGTCATTATGAGACAGTGCATCATCCATCTTGGAGTAATTGTTGAATCTTGTATTCAGCGTTGGGAATGGTAGTTAGGACATGTTATTAAGTGGACTTTGAAGGTGTGGGGTCTAGATTCCAGTAGGTTGTTGTCCTGGAGAACTTTGAGAAGGTTTTGAAGGACAAATTGCCCTAATCTCTCACACTTACCCTAGTCCTTGCATCAATAAGTGCCATCATCATATTAAATAAGACATAAATAAAAAAGTATCATAGAATTTTTTTTTGAAGTATCCTAATTGAACATAAGAATCTACTTGTGAATAGGATACAAAAGAGAACCATTTAAGAAATAGTCATTTTAACACAAACAAAAGATATTAGCTATTATGATCATGGTCTTTCCCATTCTAAGAATATATAATTTTTTTATTAGTATAGATATGATATTATATGTTCCTATAAACATCCACAATTTTAACAATATCATTAAACTTATGCAAGTTGCATCATTACCACTATTTTGTGAAACAATCTATAAATTTAAAGTTATATTTGAGTTAAAATATAAGTAATATTAAAATAACACTTCAAATATTTATCAATATCAAATAAGTATTTTCAGTTCACATTATGTGGCCAATTTTAAACAATTAAATACTTTTCAAACATAATATTGTTTGCATTTAATTTTTATTTTTTATGATAATTTATTCATAGTTATTTATTTATCTTCAATCTTTATTTGAGAGGTCACAATACTTAGTCATTGTCCATGTTTAAATGATTGTTTGATTTATGTGACTTGTCTTCAATTCTTATTATAAAGTTTCCAACGCTAATGAAATCCATGCATTTGAAGTAGAATTATGTAAAAGTTTGAAGTTAAAATAATGTGAATATAATCTAAAAAGAATGAAATTTATTAGGTAGATATTGCTTTGCTTTAAATTCTTTTATTTTTTTATTTTCCATATTTAAGTTAGCAATACATTGTACACACACATATACTATTTTTTGAGTCAATAAATATTTTTCTATTTAAATATGTTTCTTGATTACACCGCCCACTAATCAGACATGCTCATTTATCTGTTTTAATTTCCTCCCATGCTTTTGGTGGGAGTTAATAGAGAATTTGAAGTCTTTAATTTTTATAAGTAATAGGGGTATTTTTCCTTTGGATTTGACATGCTTATTTTTGTTTTGGCAGTCCCAAATAACACTATCTTAGTCTACTGTCATTCCTAGTCACGATATCAGTCAGTCCAAGTTAGGACAATCCTTTGTTGAGTAGTAGTTCTTCAATCTTACAATTGATGTATTCTCATGGTGGAGTGGAAGACTTCGTGTAACAAAAAAAATGATTGGGATTGATGAGTCAAGTTTATAGGGTGTTTTATATATGATTTTCTAAGTACAGACTTGAATATCTTATAAGTTTTTCATAAACATGATACAATCTTTTATGTTTATAAGTTTTAACTATATAAATATTTGATACTTATGAAACTTAAAGACAATACTGAATATATATCTAGATTAATTAATGTCATGGTAAATCTGGTATATTTCTTCTCTAGCTTTAAATGGGTAGACCTCCTGTAGTTGTGTGACAAGGCTACATTAAAATAGGGAAAAATTATTATGATCTATGCTTTGGATTTGTGTTTTGGATTTTGTTGTGTTAACCTTTTTATAGGAAGAATAAGTCAAGCAAGGAGCGTGGACTAAAAGGATGAGTGGTCTTTCAAGGCAAATGACTATTTCAAAGTTCATTATAGCTCTACTCCTTCCATCACTTTGCGGTTGCTGATTTGGTCCAAGATGATCTAGTTGCCGACGGTCCTATATTCCTAAAGCATTGAATGTGGCTTATCTTCTTGCATAAATGATGATGTCACTCCTGGAACTAAAAGTTGTTATACGATGTTATGGAGGACCTAGTTTATAGGCGTTTTGTTTTTCCTAGTTTCCTTTAAATAAGCTAGAACTTATGTTTCCAAGCTAGTTAGATGTTTTGAGAAATTCATGTTGTAATCAAGCAATAGAGTAAAGCATTTTGATATTCTATCCTTCATCCATGTTATGTTTTATTGAATGAATATATGACATTTCTTCATTTCAATCTCTGAGTTATAATTCATTCATACTTCCGTGGGGGCCAACACGGGAGATGAATTCCCTGTTCATGCTTAAGTAGAATTTAGTTTAGTTTAAGTTTAGTTAAGTTTCTTTCAATTTATTAAGTACTATTGTTCTTGCAGCCACTAGTAGCAGAACCATTGACTATATCCTACAACATAAGTTTACTTTCAAAGAATTACTTATTTACTGATATGTCTTTCCTTCAAAGATGAGAATTAATCTATAAGTTTAGTTTCTAGTATAAATTTCCTATAGCAACTGCTTTACCTTAGTAGTAATGACTATTGAGAAGAACTAAAGCATAAACTTTGCAGTCACTATCTCAAGTTCACGTTCCCGGATTGATACATTAAATGAGTCTAGCATGATGTTCTAAGTAGAAACATGATGAATTTCAGCAATGAATCATTTTTTAAGGATGTCCAATCCTTGTGTTACTAGGATATTATTCTAACTAGTCATTTTTGGCGCCGTTGCCGGAGATGGTGTCAATTTAGTTTGAACTAGAAGTCATTATGTTACTTTGCATTTTGCTTAATTTTTCATGCATAGACGTAGGGACCATCTTGGGTGATTCCTACCTAATCTTAACCAGGAAGAACCATTGGAGGTTCTCAATCTAGCATCTGAGGAAACCCAATTAGAAATCCCACAAGATGAAGAACCATTTGAGAATGTATTTGCTGATGCCTTTGACCAATTTCCTTCACCACCGTCATCTAAAAAATCCTACCATCTCAATGCTCTTTTTGCTGACCTAGAATATCTAGACAATGTAATGGCTCACCCTACCTTTCCTTTTCCTATTCCTACTCAGCAAGGTAACTAGAATCTAAAGAATATTCCTGTAGCTACACTTCCTAAATTCTATGGACTCATCACAGAAGACCTAGAGACCTTCCTCTTTGAGTTTGATGTCCTTTGCCAAAGCTATGACTACACCACTGATGGCCATAAGCTTAAGTTGTTTCCTTCCACCTTAAAAGAGGCTGCTCTCAGATGGTTTATGAGTTTGGGTGCTGATGCTATAGTAGACTGGAATGCAATGTGTACTCTATTTCTTGAGAAGTACAAAGATTATTGCAGAGGAGGAGACTTAAAAGGAGATGACATCTTTAAGATGTCACAGAAGGAAGATGAAACCTTGGAAGATTGTCTCCAGGTTCATGTTTAGCCTGTAGCATAATACACAACATGAGCTAAATGAAGAATCTCAAAACCATCTATTTTTGAGGGGTGTGAATGATGGAAGCATAGAAGCCCTTGACCTCATGGTAGGGGGAGACATTACATAGAAAGATTGGGATGCAATAAAGAGTATATGTCTTAACTATTCTAGAGCTACTGTCAAGAAAGGAAGAGGATTGAGAACCTTGCCTCACAAGTCTAATGGCGAAGGTGTGTCTAAAATGGAGTTATCCAATCTATTGTCAGACTTCAAGCAAGACATCATTAATGATGTTTCTACTCAATTGGATACAATGCAAGAAAGAAGAAAGAAAGATGAATCTGATGCAATGTTGGCAAAATATTGTCCACATTGTAGGGAGAAGAAAAAGAATTGTCGGTGCAAGTCTGTTGCAAGCCTAGAGTCTCAACCTATGCCTACGAGTTTAAAGCCATTGATGAGAATGGAGAGGTCCTCTATGTTGCCCAACAAAGGCCATGGGCTCCAAGACCAGGTATTCCCCAAGATCCTCTTCAAAATTTTAATAATAATAATGCATGGCAAAATCAACAACATAGTGGATTTAGTGGATATAATAGTTGGCATCAGCCTCAGCAAGGTTGGCAACAGCCTCAGCAAGGTTGGCAACAACCTCAGCAAGGTTGGCAATAACCACAGCAGGGTTGGCAACAACCTCAGCAAGGTTGGCAGCAACCTCAGTAGGGTTGGTCACAACCTCAGCAATCATGGCAACAGCCCCAGCAAGGGTGGCAACAACCATATAATTGGTCTAACCAATCAAGCTAGCAAGCCTTGATGCTACCACCTCAACAGTAAGCTTTGATGCCTCTCTTGTAGCCAATACTACTTCCCCTAAATAGACTCAACTACCTGCTCAGCCTACTCCTAATCCCAACAATGCTAAGCCAACAACGCAGCAGCAGAGCTATGCCATTTCCCTGAATAACATCCATTTAAGATCTAGCATGACTCTTCCTCCTCCGCAATAGCCTATCATTACTAAAGTTGAGGATACTTCAGCACAACCAACTAAAATACCAATCCAACCTATTGCTCCTACCACTCTTGCAACACATGACCCTTCATTTCCTCATAGGTTGGAGGAGCAAGTTAAGCCAGTGGAAAATCAGGCAATCTTGGATTTTCTTACCCAACTAAAGCAAATGATAGTCAAGATTCCTTTGTTAGATGCCATAAAAGAAGTACCTGCATATACCAAAGCTATCAAGGAAGCTTGCATAAAGTAGCCTAGAAGAAAGAGAAAAGATCCTAAAACCATTCATGTCCTAGGATAGTTATCTGGTCTTATGTTGGAGAAATTAACAATTCCAAAGTATTATGATCCTGGTAGCCCTGTGATAACAATCACAATTCAAGGAGTTCAAGTCCATAATGCCCTAGTTGACTTAGGTGCTTCCATAAATGTCATGACCAAGGAAGTAATGTCTCATTTACATATCATTGGTCTTAAGGAAACACCTACCATCCTTCAGCTTGCTGATAGTTCCACCATTACACCTGATGGGATGATAGAAGATGTTATAGTCACCTTGAATTCTTGGGAATATCTGATTGACTTTTTTTTCCTTTCCCCAAAGGCTAACATGGGAGGATATCCAATAATTCTAGGAAGGCCTTGGCTAGCTACTGGTGATGCCTTTATAGCTTGTCGGTCTAGAATAATGACTATATCCAATGGAGTCAACACTAAAAAATTGACTCTGTATTCTCTAGCTCAACCTCTGTTACAAGATGATCAAATCATCTGGCCAGAATTGGATGATACTGAAGCTGAGGTTAATTCCATTCATCAGTTAATGATGATATCCAGGGAACCTTTTATAGCTTCTAGGGGAGAAGATGAGATCATTTCCTCCATTATCCTGAATGAATGTGGAGTGGAACCCCAAGTGTGTTCTCAAGATAACTATGTTCTTGACACTTTGTTACCACCTATTGATGCTCTATAGTATTTAGAAACTTTAGAATTTCTACACACATTGTTGCCTCATGAAATGGAGTCTTTCCCAATTGCTCAACTATCCATGGCAGAAAAGGTCACCAAGATAGAGGTCAGCACAGGAAGGGAATTAAATGTAAGTAGCACTTTGACCTCCTCTCAGTGGTCAGATGTCATGCAGCTTCTAAAAGAACACCAATTAGCCTTTGCTTGTGATTATATTGATATGAAAGGCCTTGACCTAAAGCTCTACACTCACAAAATTTATATCAGCTCTGAATTCAGACCTGTTCGCCAACCTCAGCGTCGGGTAAATCCAGCCCTTAGGGATATAGTCAAGAATGAGTTGCAGAAGTTGTTAAATGTTGGCTTCATCTATCCTATTTTAGATAGTCAATGGGTCTCCCCTCTTGTTATAGTACCTAAGAAAGGATGGAAGTGAAGAGTTTGTGTTGACTATAGGGAGCTTAACACTGCCACTAAAAAGGACCACTTTCCCTTACCATTCATAGACCAAGTCCTTGATAACCATGCTAGAAAGAAATACTTCTCCTTTCTGGATGGATTCAAAGGTTATAATCAGATTCAAATAGCCCCCAAAGACTAGGAGAAAACAACATTCACCTGCCCATGGGGCACATTTTCTTATTCAGTGCTACCTTTTGGGTTATGTAATGCCCCTTCTACCTTCCAGCGAGCTGTGATTAGCATATTTTCAGATATCTTTGCTGATTGCATGGAGATTTACATGGATGATTTTACAACATATGGGAATACCTTTGAAGAGGCTAAAGAAAACTTGGAAAAAGTTCTTATACGGTGTCGTGAGTACAACCTCTCTCTCAATAGTGAAAAGTGCTTCATGATGATGGAAGAAGGGGTTGTCTTAGGACATTTCATATCTTCCAAAGGTATACAAGTGGACCCTACTAAGATTGAGGTGATTAGTACATTACCTACTCCAGCCAAATAAAAGGATGTGCATAGTTTCCTTGGACATGCCTGATATTACAGAAGGTTTATAAAAGATTTCAGTCAGCTTGCAACACCACTATATAACTTGCTTAAAAAAGATGTTGAGTTTGCTTGGGATTATGAGTGTGAGAAGTCTTTCCTATAGCTGAAAGAAGTGCTCACTATAGCACTACTTTTGAGAGGACCTAACTGGGGCTTGCTTTTTCATATTCATACCGATGCCTCAGATTATGCTATAGGTGTTGTACTTGGACAAAAGGTAGACTCAGTTGAGCATACCATTTACTTTATCAATAAGAACTTGCAAGGAGCTGAGTTTAATTATACTGTCACTGAAAAAGAACTACTAGCAATCATTTATGCCCTGAACATGTTCATACACTACATCACTGGGTATGAGATCTATGTGCATACAAATCATTCTACAATTAAGTATCTCATGAACAAGCCTACAATCTCTGACCGGTTGGCTCGATGGTTGTTACTTATGCAGGAGTTTGACATTACCATCATAGATAAACCTGATAAGGCCAATGTGGTGGCAGATTTTCTTTCTAGGTTGCATGTGCCTGATGATCCTACAGCCATTGACGACAACTTTCCTGATGAACATCTTTTCTTGATGACTACCTACAATCCTTGGTATGTTGATATTGCCAATTATCTCACAACTGGTAAGACCCCAGCTCATTTCTCTACTAAAGAAAGAAGATTGCTAATTGAAAAGAGCTTTAATTATTCATGGATTTCTAGATTCATGTTTTACACTGCTCCTAACCAAGTCACTAGAAGATGCATCAGAGAGGATGAAACTTATGATATCCTTAGAGCATGTCATGATGAACCTTGCAGTGGACATTTTGCTACCAAAAGAACTACATTAAAGTTCTTAACTATAGGTTACTATTGGCCAAGTTTACATAAGGATGCTACTCAGTACACTAAAAAGTGTGACAAATGCCAGCGCATGGGACACCCCATGAAGATAGATGAAATGCCCCTACAGCCACAAGTTGTTGTTGCACCATTTGATAAATGGGGGATTGATTTTGTTGGTCCTATTGAGCCATCCTCACAAGGTAAATCCTATATCCTTGTCTGTACTGATTATGTTACAAAATGGGCTGAGGCTAAACCTATGAAGCACCCAAGAAATAATAATGTAGCAAAGTTCCTTTATAAATTCATCTTAACTAGATTTGGTGTACCAAGAGAAATTCAGTCCAACCAAGGTTCTCAGTTTACTTCTAATCTGATTGCTTCTCTGATGGAGGAATACAACATTCGACATGGTAAATCTTCACCTTATCACCCTCAAGCTAATGGGCAGGTTGGAGTTACCAATCAGGAGTTGGAATCTATTCTCACTAAAACAGTAGCCATCCATAAGAAAGACTGGGCTATCTGACTTCCTAAAGCACTTTGGGCTTATCGCACCACATGGAAGTCCACAATTGGTTTTACACCATTTGAGCTTATTTATGGTCATTCTTTAGTCATGCCTATCAAGTTTGAACATAAGACACTTAGGACAACTCTTGATCTTGGGATGGATCTCACTATTGTACAACAAGATAGGATACTGAGTTTGAATGGTCTTGATGAATGGTGCAAATCTGCCTTGCACAATACAGAATTGATACAAAACTATTGTAAGCAATGGCATGACAAGTATGTTAAGGACAAAGTTTTTTCTGTTGGCGACTAGGTGCTCCTCTATGACTCTAGGTATCAGCATAATCCTAGAAAATTCCAAACCAAATGGTTAGGGCCGTATGAAATTATTGTAGTCTTTCCAAATGGAGCGGTCCAGCTCTCCATAGTGGATATGGTTCGGTTCAAATTGTTAGTAAATGGTCATCGGTTAAAATTGTATCACAAGCCAGCAAGTAAGGAGGAGTTCCTGCAACAATTCTCTTCTACTGCTAATGCTGAAGTTCCTGCAGCATCTCCTACTGAGCTTTTTGCTCATTTACCTTCCTCCCTCTAGCTGTTCTTCTCACTATCATAATAAACACTTTCCTTGTGAAAGTTAATTCTCCATAATAAATTTTTTCTTCATTTCTACTCTATCATCCATCCAAATCATCAATTCTTTCATTCGTGGATAGCAACTGCCACCTCACTAGCACTTCTGATTAACACACATTCCAAGGTATGCGATTTTAATTTGTTTTTCCACTATTTTATTTTGTATGCCTTGTTACTGCTGCAAGTGTGGGATCACTTGCAATATTTTAGCTGGGGGGGAGTTATATTATTTTTGTCATTATATTTATGCAATATTTTTATTTATTATTTTTGTCATACTTGCAATACTTTCTGCCAAAGATTAGACATTTTTGAAAATCATTTTGCTGCGTGATATTTTTCGCACATATAAAACTAAGGTGGCAAGATATGTTAAGTATGAGTTCTATGGGATGTACTTATGAGTAATTATGAAATGTTAACATGGATATTTTCATTTATTTTACTCATAAGCTCTCATTTCTTGAGCTGTATTACTCTAGAAATTTCTAAATTTGAACTCATCCTACAACCTGCTATTTCAAGTTTTCTTGTCCAAATTTGTGGTTGTCTGTTATTCTCTCCTACAACTTTGTTTTGGGTACCCTGGAAATTAGACAATGGGGGGAGACCTGATTTGAAGAGAGCCTACTATGCATAATGTGTTTTTCGAAGACCAGAATTGTAGGCCATATTTTCAAGCAAGGGGATGGACAGATTATGTTCAAAAGCTAACTAGCTGGGATGATGAGGTTGTGTTTCAATTTCTCAACTCCTTAAAGAATGGAGTGGCAATAGTTAAAGGATTGAAGGTGTCATTTTCTTAGACATTTTTGGTAGAGGTTATGGGACTACCATTGCAAGGTAAGGAATTTACAGAGAATCTTGACCCAACTTCCACCAAAGCTTAATTCACTCTTCATGTAGACCCACAACTTGAAGTTAATAAGAAACAAGGTACTATTAGACTATCTCTTCCTGAGCCATTTCAGCAATGTGTAGTTTTTATCCTTAGGTATTTCACCTGTGAAGGGAGACACTCATTTCTGCATGCTATTCATTTCAAATTCTTGAGTTTTTTACGACATGATAATAGACCTATCAATGTCCCTAGTTTTGTGTTTGGTATTTTGTCAAAACAAGCCATACTAGTACAAGAGGGTAGATGAAACTCTATCTCTCACCATTGCTTAATCAAACTAGTAGTAGAAAAAGCTTTAAGGGAGTAGTCAGACATTTCCTGGGAGGAATTTTTGATGCGAGGGTTTAAGGAGCCTACACTGGAGTGAATTGGATGTAGAGTAGGGCAGAAGGTTAAAACTGCTAAAGGAACTAGAAAAATCTTTATTAAAATTTGACAATGTTCTTCATCCAAAAAGAAAAAGAAAGCTAAGGTTAGAAGCCCTAATTCCTTTGATTCCCCTAATTCTACCAATTCCTCTACTTCAAGAACAATTCATGAAGAGGAATTGGAGACTCCTACTGAGAAGGCTGAAGTTGCCCCTGCAGTAGAAACAGTTTCCCCAAAGCATAAGAAATGAAAAATTAACCCTAGTACTGATCGGCAGGCTAAGGCATCTCCTGTAGCCAAGAGCACTTGTAGAAAGAGAAAATACCTAGAAAAGGAGGAAAATCCATTAAGGAGAAGTGCTAGGTGAAGAACAAAACCAACTAAGGAGATTCTAGATAATGAACCATAGGTAATCCAAGATTTTGAACTGAAGGAAGAAGAAAATGAAAATATCCAGCAAGAACCTGAACTACGGCCTAAAATTTCTCAGCAAGATGAGCAATGGACTAAAGTTATGGAACATGGAATATTTGAGGAATCTCATGATGGAAAAACAAAGAAGGTTCCTGATAAATTGAGAATGCAGAAGTTATTACAATCGGAGATGACAGCTCAGAGGAGCAGGCCTATGTATTTCAAAGGAGAGGACCAGCCTCTAGGAATTTTTAGGGAGATGATTCTAGAAGTGATGATTCTAATAGTTATATTAGGGAAGTAGATGAACCAGCATTCTCTCCTACAATAGAGTCTCCTACAGTAGAAATGGGTCTTTATGAAGAAACTCCAGATGTTGATATGAACCTTGTCAATAAGGTGGTTGAGAAAACTTTGAACGAAGGGTTAGATACATTAGCTTCAATGACCCAACAATGCTCTAATACTAAGAAAGCTATGATTATTTGGATGGATCCTTTGAAAAGGACAAGTGCTAACAATGGTAAGTCATATATTCCTCAAGCAGTAGATAATTCTAGCCATAGTTCAATGTCAACTCAATCCAGTTCAACATCTTTGTTAAATGTTATTTTTCTATTGGCCAAACAATTAAATTCTGAGAGGGAAAATTGGAAACAACAAAGGAAAGAACTGAATAAAATCATAGACAGTCACTATTAAGAAACACTTGTTCAAGAGGAAAAGGTAGAACAGTTAAGTGTGAAACTTGACGAAATTACATGCTTAATCCATGACTTAATGGGTTGCAGATCTCCATCACCTATCTATGCTCCGTTTCTTAAAGAATAGTTGTTGAACTATCAAATGACCTACATTATGCAGGATATGACTCTCTCATTACAGGAGCCTACCCAGTTTTCCCAAGCTTTCCATCACTCTCCTGTAGCCATAAAAAATTTGTTGTGTGAACTTTATCTTCACAATCTTGCAGTTCTAGATGACTGAGTTTGGAATCCCTTACTTTATGTTGGGGATATTCAACTTAGGGCCTTCATGTCCTAGATACAAAATGAAATTAGTTGGAACACCCAAGCTAAAGTGTATAGAGATTTGGAGTCAGAAATTCCCCTGTTTCTAAGGCCTGAAGCCAAGGATCCTCAAATTCTCTATTATAACTGGTTAAGAATAGCCCCCTCTGAATCAGGTAGTGTGATCATCTATCCAATGAGGAAGGAAGCATTTAATGCATATGAATAGATGGTGAATACTGAACTACATGAGGCTAGAAATGCCATTCATTGGTGTTGGAATAGTTTATCTACGGAGATGAGAAAGAGAGAACCACATTCACCTCTCAATTTTGCTACGGAAACCCAGCGTGCTCCTTGGTACATTTCTTTGGGAAGAGAGAGAGAAAGTTTTTGGATCCCATTAACCTTTTAGCCTCCATTACTGATGTCTCCATTACTTGCAAATTTAGAAAGTCTAGACAGTTTTAACATGCAGAAGGAAAAGGACAGGTTGAAGACACACAGGAAAACAAAAGGGTTCTATTAGAGTTTTGCAGAGGGAGGATCTGGACAGAGGGTAGTTGTTGACTATAGAATGATAGCCAGGATTAAGAATTTATTTGCTGAGGGACTAGCAAATGACTAAGCTGGGGGGAATGATGAGTCAAGTTTATAGGGTGTTTTGTTTATGATTTTCTAAGTACAGACTGGAATATCTTATAAGTTTTTCATAAACATGATATAGTCTTTTATGTTTATAAGTTTTAACTATATGAATATTTGATACTTATGAAACTTAAAGACAATACTAAATATATATCTAGATTAATTAATGTCATGGTAAATCTGGTATATTTCTTCTCTAGCTTTAAATGGGTAGACCTCCTGTAGTTGTGTGACAAGGCTACATTAAAATAGGGAAAATTTATTATAATCTATGCTTTGGATTCATGTTTTGGATTTTGTTGTGTTAACCTTTTTGCAGGAAGAATAAGTCAAGCAAGGAGCGCAGAATAAAAGAATGAGTGGTCTTTCAAGGCAGATGACTATTTTAGAGTTCATTATAGCTCCACTCCTTCCATCACTTTGCAGTTGTTGATTTGGTCCAAGACAATCTAGTTGCCGACGGTCCTATATTCCTAAAGCATTGAATGTGGCTTATCTTCTTGCATAAATGATGTTGTTGCTCTTGGAACTAAAATTTGTTATACTATGTTATGGAGGACCTAGTTTATAGGCATTTTTTTTCCTAGTTTCCTTTAAATAAGCTGGAACTTATGTTTCCAAGCTAGTTAGATGTTTTGAGAAATTCATGTTGTAATCGAGTAATAGAGTAAAGCATTTTGATATTCTATCTTGCATCCATGTTATGTTTTATTGAATGAATATATGATAGTTCTTCATTTCAATCTATGAGTTATAATTCATTCATACTTCTATGGGGGCCCACATGGGAGATGAATTCCCTGTTTGTGCTTAAGTAAAATTTAGTTTAGTTTAAGTTCAGTTAAGTTTATTTCAAGTTATTAAGTACTGTTGTTCCTGCAACCACTGGTAGTAGAACCATTGAATGTATTTTGCAACATAGGTTTACTTTCAAAGCATCACTTATTTACTGATATGTCTTTCCTTCAAAGATGAGAATTAATTTGTAAGTTTAGTTTCTAGTATAAATTTCCTGTAGCAACTGCTTTACCTTAGTAGTAATGACTATTAAGAAGAACTAAAGCATAAAATTTGTAGTCACTATCTCAAGTTCATGTTCCCGGATTGATACATTAAATGTCTAGCATGATGTTCTAAGTAGAAACATGATGAATTTCAGCAATGAATCATTGTTTAAGGATGTCCAATCCTTATGTTACTAGGATATTATTCTAACCAGTCAGGGATCTATCTATGAGATTTATTTTCAAAATGAATTGACTGATCCAAGTTACCTCTGTCACTGCAGCAAGCACACAAAATCAGTTAAAAAATGATTGTTAGGCATTGAAACAAGGATACATATATTTTTCATATATCTTTAAGTTGATCAGGGTCCCTTGGAACCAAATCATAGTAATTAAATTGCATTTACATAGGCCATTAATTCTCAAGGTAGTGACTATCTTGTCTTAAGGTTGAATTACAGTCTCAATCCAATTCATTCCATACCATGTCAATCTACCTTAAGCATTAAATTCATGCATGTTAGGGTCAATTCAAAGTTGTATTATCCATGATCGCAAAATTGTCTTGTGGTAGTGAACACATCATTAGAAACAAAATACATATCATTTCCTCTCCTCTTGAAAACATCTCTATATCTTATATTGACCATTAAATCACTTCTCTAATTGTTCCCTTTACCACTACCACTCCTTTATACATAGTCACCATGATTCCTCATGATTGGTATGGTTTGCCATTTCTTTCATTACACTAGACATTGCTTCCTTGTAAGATCTAATGTCGTCAATATTTTTTTATCTCACAACTCATAAGGATTAATGTGATGATAGCCTCATGCTCTTCATTCCATGGTCTAAAACTTTATACAAAACATGCACCTCTTGATTCTACTACCATCTTTTACTCTAGTCTTTGAAAGACAATATGACACCTCTCATTACATACACTATGGCCATGTAGCTGACTATCATATCAATGGATAAGATTTACATATTTTAATCTGACCATCTTTTCATCATGTAGTCATTATAAAAGTAGTAAATATCATCCCTCAAGCATTGAATAACATTGTTTTGAGGCACTCTTCTTCAACATGAATCTTTTCTTTCACAACACTGTCATTTTATTTTGTAGAAACACTAACAATAGTCTCTTTATGGCATTGTTAATCATTGCACCTTCACATTCATGAAAATCTATTAATGCTTGCATCTGTGTCATGATATTGTGGTCATTTAAATCTTTGAATATCACTTCCTTTTAGAAATTGTCCCTCTTTTGATTTTTTATGACATCATTCGTTACTGTGGCTATGAGCCTTCATAACAGTGCATGTTCTTTATTCATTGTGCTTTGCAATCATGCATGCATGACCTCTATTATCTCTTGATGACTATTATAAGAGTGTCTTTGTGACTTATCATAAACCATATGAATCATTGTTTTTTATCACTTTATACCACTGTGACAGTGGATAAGCATTGAATAAGAACTTTCTTTAAACATTTCTTATCCACATTGTTTTGGCATATTTTTAAATCATGAATTGTTACACTTATCATCACCTCATCAAGCCTATTTTATATTCAACCTTGTCTATAACTAAGAACTCAAAAGTGTTGTTTGTCATTGGGACTAATCTTTGCTTACAAATTTGATCACCATTTATTGACATCCTTTTGATAGTCACTTCTCAAGACTCTTGGATGCATTTTTTTTTTTCATTCTTACTATTCCTTCACTAATTTTGAAATGTAGTAATCTAGACAAAACATTTATCTCTATAATAAAATTTCATTCAATTTAACATTTTGCATGTTAGTTTTTATTTGCTGATTTCTTCAGATCGGGCCTATACGTTCCAAGCATTGCTCTTCTAGCAATGTCAAGTGATATCAACGCAAAACAAAATAGGGAGACAATTGCTAGACTATGGTCTAACTTAAAAAGAAAAGGTGATGGAAAATTTTATTGTCCTTGCAAAATTTGTAAGGGCTTAAAGACTCGAAGATATCTAATCAAAACAACTGAGGAACATTGTAGGCAGCATGGTCACATTGAAGGGGGAAATGAATTTCGTCCATTGGTATGTATTTTAATAATTTATAAAATACATAAGGCATGATTTGATGATGAAATCATGGTCATGGTTAATATAAGGTCATCATTTTCATATAGGTCAACCACCCTGGGTTTCATGTTATGGACCATGACAATCCTGAGAATTTGGATTTCCAAATGAGGGAACATGGAGGTGTTAATATAGAAGCAGAAGGTAATGATCCCATGGAAGAAGACCACGATGATGAAGAAGATCATGATGATTAAGATGATCATGATGATCAAGATGATGATGATGATGATGATGATGATGTTGATGCAGACCTCGATGTACCTATACTTGAGAAGGCACATGAGCCCCTATATGAAGGCTCCCAAACAACTCTTCTTGTCGTTGTATTTTTGTTGGTGAACTTGAAGGTTATGAATG
>BSBK01005248.1:2742500-2755000 GCA_027943335.1 Chamaecyparis obtusa
TTACTTAATTCCTTAATTCCTTGAATCAAAACCATTTAAATTTTACTTAATTCCTAATTTCTTGATTTCCTAATTTCTAAAAGAAAATATTAATATAATAATATGACCATTGGCATTGACATTATACATAATATACAATTATACATTCAATTTTAAATAAATTACAACTACGATCTTCAGGATTCAAGAATTAGAATTGAGATTCTTAACTTGAGCCAATGAGCTCTTTACAAAATTACACAGGCACAATGACAAAAAAATTGGAAATTACAAAATATCCATGTATTAAATTTAACTTCCTTGAAATTTATACATCAAAATTTCAAATTCAAGAATCAATTACCATAGTACCAGTAACCAGACTTAGAGGTGAGAGGACAGAGACTTGAAGTCTCAGACTTCTATGATGTATAAGAAAATTACAAAATATCCTTGTATATTTGTATTAACTAAAACTTCCTTGAAAGTTATACATCAATGTCAATGATCAATGAATATGATCAATGATCAGAAAATAAAAACTAACATTGGCATTTGGCAAATTAAAGAAATTTGGAAACAATTATTAGAGTGACAATTGGTAGCCTAGATTCTTTAGAATCAATCTTGATTTGCACCAAAGGTGCATCCACAGTAGGTGAACCATAAACATAAGATACCCTATTTGAATTAACTGACCTCCCTCTATTGGCTCTTCATCTAATACCAGAACTGTCTCAACTACTTCCATCATCCATGTCAATGTGGCAAGACCAAGGCTTGAATCTCTCTAATGTTTTTCCACACCACAATTTCCCTCTTTGATGGCCAAGTTACCTCTCTAACTATATCCAAGTCTTCAAGGCATTTGTTCCACTTGGCATCCATTATGTCTTGAGATTCAACAACAAACTTATTCATGTCAATCTCCTGCTAGTATAATTCATCCACAACTTCATAAAAAGTTGAAATGTCAGCATCACCAACAAAATAAGAAGCCACCTTGCTACATTCCAAAATTTGGTTGAAAGAATCAACCCACTTCTCCCATTCCTTCAAGGGTCACTCTGTGTCCACAATAGCAAAGATATATCCTTTAGACTCTTCAGCAAAAACCTTAAGCTTTGCCTGAACATTTTGTAACTTGCCAGTGAAAAATGCATACAAATCCTTTACTAATAACACCATTTCCTTAACATCAATTATTTTGTCAGGTAACTCCATTTTTTTCACATTAGTAAAACTAACCTATCAAATAATTGCAAGTATGGGCCCCAAGTATTAAATCATGGGGTTAGTACAAACAAGGCATTAGAACATTAATATTTTGTCCCCTACAAAGAAATGAAAGTAATATGAAGGATTTGAGACTTCCCTTTTAAAATATTTACTATGTGCAATAGCACCTTCTTCAAAGTCTCATTTTTAGCAATTCTAGTATCAGCGGGCTCAAGTTGATCAACGTCCATTATTATATTTTTTGTTGCATGTTCTGGAGCTAAGCCCTCTTAATGCTCAGTTTGGACCCCAGCATCAAAGACCTCTAGAAATGGCCTAGACTACTTTTCTAGAGTATTTATTTCATCTTTTAGCTCCTTGATAGTCTTATCTAGGAAAAAATTCTTCTTTAGTTCCTCTTCAAACTTTTTTCTAGTTGCCACATAATCTCTGAATGTCCTGGCTAGCCTATTCTCTAAGTTCTCAACCACTTCTTTATTCGTGGAGGATGCATGATGTAGGAGATTTTCTATCTCTGATCTTGTAGTGTCCTGCAACCTCCATATTAATTGGCTACCCTATGTTGTGTCTTGGATGTCAACCAATCTGGGCTTATTAAATTCTGGGGCCACACACCATACTACTAGTGTCTTAGTGTCCATATTGAATCTAGAACCCCTCTGTAGTCCATCAGGTCCAAAAGCTTCATAAGCCACAACATTATTTTGCTTCTTGATTTGGTTAATTAGGAATGAAGACTCCAAGTCCCATCCAGGGATCAGCAACATGTCACTTCTCTTTACAAGATCTCTTGCCTCCTCCATAGTTAATGTTTCACTATTGGGATCATATGCCTATAATTTTTTAATCATTTCGGTAGTTTTTTCTTGTGATTCCCCTGGTTTCAAAGATAGTGTTAATTCATTTTGCTTAACTCTAAAGAGAAAACTTTTAAACTCATCAGACTTGATGAATTCATCATCATCTATAAACTCTTTAGCTTGGATGACCCTGTCATCCAATCTAGCTACAACCAATTCTAACTCATCTAGGGCCTTTTCTGCCTCATGTGCCATTAATGTCAAAAATTGTTGTCTCAACTCAGCAAAGTAATGGCTATTACCTAGCAGGATTTGTAGTGACTTTTGCCTTGCCTTTTGTGGTACATTCATCAACTTTTGTTTCTTTGATGGCCCCTACTCAGATGTGGATGGCTCAGCTTGTTATGTTTCTACCACATTAGGTTCAACTTCCTTAGGGTTTATTCTATCCTCCTCCTTCTCCTCGGGGATGTCTAGCAATTTAGACATAATATCTTCGTAATTCTCTATACACATGTCAATTCTCAGCATGTATTTGAGATTAGGAAAGAAATCAGGGAAGGTAGGGTCTGCCTTTTTCAATTGTTCCTCTACCCATACAATATTTTTCTGTTTATAGGTTCTCTCTTCATAGATATCTTGATTAAAAACATTTCTAATAAAATCCTCATCTTCTGTAGGCTGATTTAGAGCCAAATTGTGATTCCTCATTTCTCTCAATGCTACTCTAATGAAGTCTTTAGGGTCATACATCCTTGCTTTACTAGAGGGAAATCTGAATTGTCTTAGGAATTCATGGATTTGGTCCACAACATCTTTACCTATAGATAAATCCCCTATTTGAAACCTCCTTGCCAAAAAGGTTCCCTTATGTCTTTTAGGGCCTAAGTGCTCTCTATCCATCATGATAAGCTGCCACATGAATTCTACTATTGCCAATCTTTCTGGGACAAATTTTGGTAGTATGTGTGGAGCTTGAGGGCAACCATACACTCTTATAATAGTAAAATTATCAAAAACAAAAATATCACCCCAATTGTGCTTAATGTCATTGTCAATTTTAAATGCTAAGGGTCTAAGCAATTTTCTAACAAGTAAAGGAAATCTATCCCTCACAATACCTAACATGTTCATTACTAGATCCACAAAATCACTATAAAAAGCAATGGAATTAGAGAAATGGTAAGTTCTATGCCATAACCTGGTCCATAGCTGAACCGAAACAGTTGCTCCGACATTCTTGATCTCATCAATGAACCCTAGATTGATGTAGAAAATATTGTAATAGAGGATCATGTGCATCAACATAGAGTAGTGATTGAACTTGAAGCTTTTCAAATCAGTCTTCGCATTCATCAACTCAATGTGCATTGCATTGATTATTTGCCCCACATAATAAAACTCCTTGTTGGTGTACAGGTCCTGAACATCTGTAGCCATGACAAAATGCCAGGAGTCACTGTCAAACCTCCATCTAGTCCAATAATTTTGTGTAGATAGTAGATGGTATTCTAGAAATAGGGAAAGAAAAGCTTAATATCAAATGAATCTGCAACCTTCTTTGGTAACAACATTGCCTCTTTCTTTTCTCTAGGAATACGCCTCCTCATAACCCTTCTAGTGTAGTAAATTTTCTATCTATTAAACAGGGCCTCCTCTTTTGCTAGGTCAATATCCACACTCATAGGTCTCTGAAGGTGGAAAGCTTGAATAAAAGTCACTCTATCTAACATGCAGACTATAGACTTTTCATGCTTTTTGAAAGCTTGTGTCACTAGATTGTATGCTTGAATTAGCACTTTCATGAGGTCTATATCCAATAATACCTTAGGTACTATCAACTTTCCCAAGTTCCTATCCCATGGGTTTGAAATGGGAGGGCCTCTAAATCTATTGTTATAGAAAAACATGAAGAGCTCATACCCAGTTGTGTTTGGGCAAATAGCATCCCAGTATAACACATAAGGGTCCCTTCATTCATAAGGGTTAGCTGATTGCAAATTTGAGGATCCAGGCAACAATTTCATCCATTCTTCAGCGTATATGTTTGGCCTCTTTGTTCTTGAATGCACAATGACACTCTTTTCTGGTTCTACAATAACATTAGGAGATCCTTGTTCTTCCATTCTTTATGTATACTAAACTCTAAGTAGTAAGCTCCTTTTAAATGAATCTACACTTAAAGCCAAAGGTTTCAGCTCTTTGGTTGCTCTTCGAATCTGGAAATTATGGATGCTCTGTGAAGTCACTGAAGTGTGAACTGTATTTAATAACTAACAAGTAACAAGAAACTAACAAGTACAACCAGGCTACCAGCCACCAGGCCACCTATAGTCTCTAATAAAATGTCATCAAGCACACATGCATGAAATTAGTAATTACCTTTTTCAGAAAAGTGTCACTATCAACTGTCACTCCAAGCATAGATTTGGTAGTGATCCAAGAGAAAATAATTAGCATGTTGCCAAAGTGATGCTAATGGTACATCTAACCCTAGGTCCCTATATCAACTTTGCTAAATTCATGCTACCTGCAAATCAGGGGCCTTGGCCCTTGGCCATTTGAATTTGAAATCCCAAAACTTTGACACTTGCGAAGTCATGCAACACCTTTTTGAAACTTTGAGACTGTTAAACTGACCAAAAAAATGAAACCTTGAGATGTTATGGCACAGCCTAGCATGCCGCATGACACTTGTACTTCATAACTGCCATCACAAATGGTGAAGAAACCCTACTGAAGCTCTGCAAACATTCCATTATTCAGTACTTTCCATGTGGCATGCAACTTACTCTCCATCTCTCACTTTTCAAAACCTTATGAAGTTACGTACAAAGTTAGTCGGGACTTCGGAACCCCTAACCATCATAAAAAATTAACCGTTGAGAAGTTACGAAATAGCCAGGCATAACTTCAGAACTGATCGTCATCATAATAAATTAATCGTTGAAAAGTTACGAAACAACTAGGTGTAACTTTGAACCGATCACCATCATAATAAATTAACCGTTGAGAAGTTATGAAATAGCCAGATGTAACTTCAAACCTGATCACCATCTTAATAAATTAACCATTGAGAAGTTACGAAATAGCCAAGCGTAACTTTGGAACAAATCAACATCATATTAAATTCACCATTGAGAAGTTACAAAATAGACAAGCGTAACTTTGGAACAGATCACCATCATATTAAAGTAACCATTGAGAAGTTACGAAACAACTAGGCGTAACTTCAGAGCTTGGAGTGGGTTCCAATTTATTTAGTATTCTGATTTAGTACTTACAATTTACATATTTTTCAATTTATAAATAATAAAACTATTGTTCAATTTCATGATTCACATAACATGTTACTGTATTAGAATTTAGTGTACTGAGTCTTGACTATTGAAATATAAAGTATTAGCAAATAATGAATAAAGTATAAAGTTTTTTTCAAATAACACTATTTGAAAAAGAGTCTTTTGACTTCTCAATGTTTCATTTGTATATAGTATTACAGAGTCACAGACTACAGTATTACTATTAATGATGCAAAAAATGGTACTATTACTATTAGTATTCAAAATTTGGTATACAATATACATAATATTGGTAACTAAATAGTTGTGGTTTCCCCAGAAGGAGAAGTGACAATTACAAGCTTCCAATCATTTCCAAAACCAAAATGAAAAGTACATTCAATTATTTTGTATTTACAAATTACAACTTACAAGTAACAAAAATTTTCATAAGATCCACAAAGAAAAAAAGATTAGTCGATGTGCAAACCAGAAAATAATCAAATCATCTGATTCATCTCCTCTTGGAACACCTCTTGGTCGAAGCCATGATCATAAAAAATGGCACGCGTCTTCACCTTGTCATGTTCTACTTCAATTTTGAACATGTCGCTTTGGTATTCGACATAACTGGTAGCATGATCCCATGATGTAGACATAAGATGACTGAGGACATCCTATTGAATCTCCTCCATATCCAAATTTGGTTGGATAATAGGTTCTGGGTTCTCATTTGATGATCCCTCAACTACTGGAAGACCCATTCTCTCATCCAAGATTCCAAATTTACAAAGCGCCTATGTTCTACAATTCCACTACCAAGGAGTATATAAAGAAAATAATCACCAACTTGCCGGTTGCAATAAATTTTGAAGGAATGTTTCACATAAGGTGGCTTGCCTGGGAAAACAAAATTAAATGAATATCGGTAAAGAAAAATTGTAGACATTGTATCCTACGTAACTTGGCTCCAAAGTTGAAAAGAAGAATAATGAATGTTGATGAATCACAACTCATATCCCATAAAATTATCCTTTTTAATGTCTAATCAAAATCTTGGCCTAGATTATGTACCACTCAAGTTACGCAAACTGCCAACATTACCTCAGAACCACCATATCCTAGCTGCACTTTTAAATTTTGAATTGACAACTTGGTAGCTGCATTAAATTATGAAGGAATGTTTCATGTAATGTGACTTGGTTCTGAAAAGAAAGATAATGAATGTTTACGATTCATAGCTAAGATCTTGTACAAATTAACCTTTTTAATGTCTAATCAAAATCTTGTTGTCGTTAAGTCTCATTAATTGTAATTTAGTGTACAATGTCACTGTAACTTTGCAGCTAAGTTACGCAGACTACCAACATGGCCTCAAAACCCCCATATCTTACCTACGATCATAACTTCCGAAGTCACACATAGTGTCAACCTATCCTTTGTGTATCTTCATTGCCTTCAACTGGAAACTGCCAGCATAACCACCAAAGTCACATATGCCATCAACCTGACCATTACGTATCTTCATAATTGTCAGCATCGACCCTCCTTTTAGCCTGCCAAAGCTACGCATATTGTCACTAGTCACCACAAACTATGTTTTGAATATTCACCAATTTATATTTTTTATAATATAAATACTAATTTTTATTCGCCAATATATATTTTGGTAGTTCTGAAACAAAAACACAATTCACCAAGATTTTCCACATAGTTTCAGGGAGCATCAATGATTCACCAAAATTTTTCACATAGTTTTAGGGAGAATGCATGATTCACCAATTGAGATTATTTTTTTTTCTTTGAAAAGAAAAAAATTTCGCCAATAAATATTTTTTTTCTTTCTAAATTTTGCCACATTTTTACACCTTTTTGAAGGGGGTTTGTTTTAAAGATTACCTTGCTAGTTTTGATGTCTATCTTGATTAAAGACATGGTCATCAAATACGCAGATAAAACACCTAAGTCAAAGAAGACCAAAACCATGACCAAACTTACTGCAGATGGGAAGATAGGTAAGTGGATGGCATAGATTACCTTGTATAAACCAAAAGATGAAGGTAAAGAACCAGATGGGGAGGATTTTCAAATCACCAGGGTAGACTTAGGTAATATGGATAGGAATGCAGATAATCATCACTTCAAACAATCAACACATAAAATGCTCACTCATTTTGAGAAGGATGGCAGGGAAAAGAAAGAGTTGATGCAGAACATCAAGATCCTAGCACATTTTATTAATACCCTTCGTTGTTTTGGCCCGCTTCCATTAGCACAAGCTCCTAAAATTTTTTACCCAACTTCTCCCAAAAATAAGAAATTGTTGAGCCAAGTACAATGCAGTAAAGCCATGGTGAATGCTTTTGAGAATTGGATCAAAGGAGTGATGAAAAGCAGAGAAAAGTATATTCAAGCTTCTAGAAAGCTATGTGATGATGTGAAAATCGTTACCTATAAAATTCAAAACCAAAATTTTCTATGCGAAAAAGAGGAGCATAGGTGGGAGAGTCTGTTGGCTAAGTTTACAGACATAGAAAAATATGGAACTAGTAATTCCTAAATGAGAACTCCCTAAATCTTATGGGTGATGAATGTCAATTCTTCATTCTAAGAAAAATTATAATGTGGAGAGTGTCAATCTTCAAAGCTATTATTTTGAGATGAAGAATTCTACATATGAGCTTCAAGATATGCAATGGAACCTAGTTAATGATAACAAACTTGTTAACCCAACTCGTGAATGGAAACTTGGGTTATGTGGATTGGATGCACAAGAAGCAATCAAAGTATTCAAAGCACATATGGAGATGATTAAAGCCAAAGAAGATATCACTGTTGATGATATCACATAGGTTTCCTAAGTTGAATCCATGTTGTCCATAAGTGATGATCAACTTCCTAAACATGTCGAGAAAATGTTAAAGTTTCGGTGGGAAAAAGAATTTGCAAAGGTTAAGATCCATGCTTTAAAGAATACAAACACACCGATGATATAGGAGCTCGAGACAACCATGACGCCTGTAAAGATGAAGACTGAGATGATAATGATGATGATCCATAGTCAAGTGATTGGGCTATTTTAATATTTTAAATATTTGTCTGATGTTTTTCCTGAAACTGGGACATGTGTCCTCTAAATACTATTTTCGGTTTATTAACTATTTTTGGGAGGTCGTCTTTTCAGGGAGACCTCCCTTATTTTTTGCATAAAATTTTATAAATTATGATAGAAAAGAATACTGAGGGGTTCACAAAAGGAAGGATAGAGTAGGAAAGATTAAGAAATTTTGTTAGGAAAAAAAGTGGTTTTTGGTATGATATAGAATCTGAAACTGACAGAAAAGGAAATAAATACATTTTATGTCTTTGTTCCATGGGATATATATATATATATATGTAGATATATACATATGTATATATATATATATATATATATATATATATGTGTGTGTGTGTGTGTGTGTGTGTGTGTGTGTGTGTGTGTGTGTAGATATATACATATGAATCTATATATATATATATATGTAGATATATATATATATATATATATATATATATATATATATATATATATGATGAAGGGTGCTCCCCTTAATACCACAACCACATAAGAGAAATAGAGAAACAACAACAATAATATGCAAGAACAGAAAATTGGCTTCTTATTATCTCCACAAATGTGGAATTACAAACTTTCAAAATTACAATATGCAAAGCCACATGGGCATTCCCTTACAATATTCTGTAGGACAAAGCCTCGAATCAATACCCAGATCTACTACCCAGAACTATTCTGAACCCCTAAGACAATAATACAGCCTTCCTTATATAGGCAATTTTCACTGCCTGGGAAGGTTCCAGAATTTTAGCCAATAAGGCCGACCAAACTTAGAATTATTTTATTTTACATTTTATTACATCATAGTCGGCTCAAGATAACCTTTGAAACCCGAACAAAAATTTTGAAAAAAATTATTTTCCACCATTTCGAGTGGCCCAACTTCCGAAGACCATAAGTCATCACCAGTTGACCCGATCGGCTATTATAACCCCATTTCGGAAATGCCACGAAGCGCTCTACAGGCTTGACCAACTCAAGTGCCCGTCACCCAAATTTTTGACCTCATCCGGGGCCTCTAAAGCCTTCAAAACTGAGTTCAAAGTTTCTGTACCCTGCTACCAATACCGAAAATCTTCAATATCTTCCAATATACACTTGATCTGGCAATGAAACTTTACTGGCAGACTTATATGACCAAAATGAACCTCCAAGAAAGAAATCAGATCATTCTGAGCACATACGAAAATTATCAAAAATAGTAACTTTCCATAAATAGCAACTCTGCACAAAATAGCCCTTATTGAATACAAAAATAGAAATATTTTTGGGTGATGCAAGATTGCTCCTACACCCAGGATGCTCCTGCATCAGACACCCGGGGTAATTTGAGAAGTGACCCTGTCACGACTCAGGTGTGCAGAGGAAAACCAAGACGGCTAGCCTCCTCCTTTGTCAGCCATGATGAATCTTCAACAGGTCATCCTTTCCACTTGACCAGATATTCTTCATATGTCCTGTTCCTTGTGTTTCTGCCAACATGACTGTCCAGTATATCTTCGATCTCCTTAGTGTCTGAACTAGTTGCTGGAATACTCCATTGTGCTGCTGTGATCTCATCTTCAACACCTCCTTCATGATACTCTGTCAGATCTGAAATGTTAAACATTGGTGAAATATTTAGCTCAGTAGGCAATTCTACATCATATGCATTTTCTGAATCATGTTTCTTCAGTATCCTACATGGTCTAAACTTCTTCATTTTTAGCTTATTATATGTACCAACTGGAAACTGCTTCTTCCGCAAATGAACCATGACTTCATCACCAACCTGAAATTCCTTATACCTCCTTTTCTCATTTGCCTTAGCCTTATACTATGCATTCATCTTGGTAATATGCTTCCTCACCTCCTCATGGATGTTCTTCAAGTGTTCTGCAAAATCCTCAGCTTTAGCACTACTTATTTCTCCTTTATCTATCTTCCTCAATTCAGATGCATTTCTTGGACTACTTCCATATACAATCTGGAATGGTGATTTACCAGTGCTCCTGTTGACAGAATTATTGTATGTAAATTCCACCTATGGTAAAATCAAATCCCATCCTGTTGGCTTATCTCCAACCAAACATCTCAGCAAATTTCCCAAACTCCTATTCACCACCTCTGTCTGTCCATCAGTCTTTGGATGATGTGATGAACTAAACTTCAAATCTATCTTCAACTTCTTCCACAATGTACGCCAAAAATATCCAACAAACTTAGTGTCCCGATCTGAAACTATGGTCTTTGGCAAACCATGAAGTCTCACTACTTCTCTGAAAAATAATTCTGCTATATGAACAACATCATTAGTCTTCTTGTAGGGAATAAAATGTGTCATCTTTGAAAATCTGTCAACTACCACAAAAATTGAATCGTGTCCCCGCTGTGTCCTCGGTAAACCAAGAACAAAGTCCATGCTGATATCCTCCCAAGGCTTCTTTGGTACAGGTAATGGCTGATACAACCCTGTATTCTGCTTCACTCCCTTCACCATCTGACATACTCGGCAACTTTGTACAAACTTCTTCACATCTTGCTGCAACTGTGGCCAATAATAATTCTCACTAACCAAACCAAGGGTTTTATCATGACCAAAATGTCTCGCCAATCCTCCGCTATGCTTCTCCTTGATGAGATTCTCCCTCATAGAACTTTGTGGAATGCACAACTGACTCCCTCTGAATAGCATATCATCCTAGATGATGAAATCCAACCATTTCGTCCTGTCTAGAGTAACAGGTTTTGTACAAGCTTTCCAAGCTTCACCAAAATCAGGATCCTCTGGATATAAATTCTTGAGTTCCTTGAACCCAATCACTTCAATCTACATTTCTGTCAGCAATAGTTGCCTTCTGATAAGAGCATCTGCAACCCTATTAGACTTTCCACTCTTGTGTTTCAAAACAAATGTATAACTCTGCAAAAACTCAACCCATTTCAAATGTCTTTGATTCAATTTTCCTTGACTATTCAAATATTGCAAAGCTTGATGATCAGTATACAAAACAAACTTCTTAGGAAGTAGATAGTGCCTCCACTTTTTCAATGCCTGAACTATAGCATAAAATTCTTGATCATAAATAGAATATTTTCTCTTGGCATCATTTAATTTCTCATTGAAATAAGCAACAGGTTTACCTTCTTGGCTCATAACAGCTCCTATTGCAGTACCACTAGCATCACAATCTACTTGAAACACCTTATTAAAATCTAGAAGTGCTAAAACAGGTTGTTCTGTAACTTTTTGTTTCAACAATTGAAAACTCTTTTCTGCCCCATTAGTCCACGTAAACTCTTTTCTACCCCTCTCATTGTTTCAGTCAAGGGTCCACAAATACTGCTAAAATTTTTGATAAACTTTCTGTAAAAGCTAGCTAGACCATGAAAAGATCTTACCTCAGTAGCACTCCTTGGAGTAGGCCATTCAAGGATAGCCTGTACCTTCTCTGGGTCCATTTTTAGACCTTCTGCTGAAACTACAAATCTCAAATACACTAACTCTTTCTTCACAAAACTGTACTTCTTCAAATTAATCAACAATTTCTCATCTCTCAACTTCTCAAACACCATACGAATATGCATCATATGTTCCTCCAATGTCTTACTAAAAATCAAAATATCATCTAGGTAAACAATAACAAACTTACCCAGAAATTCTTTCAGAACCTCGTTCATGAGCCGCATGAAAGTGCTCGGTGCATTGGTTAGCCCAAAAGGCATGACTAACCACTCATAAAGTCCTTCCTTTGTCTTGAAGGTAGTCTTCCATTCATCTCCTTCTCTGATCCAAATCTGATGATATCCACTCTTCAGATCTACCTTTGAGAAATACATAGCTCCACTCAAACAGTCCATAATATCATCCATTCATGGAAATGGAAACCTGTACTTGATTGTGATCTTGTTTATTGCCCTAGAATTTGTACACATCCTCCATTCTCCATTCTTCTTTGGTGTTAATACCACTGGTACAGCACAGGGACTCAGACTCTCATGGATCAATCCTTTCTGTAACAGTTCATGTACTTGTCTGTTCAACTCCTCACTTTCTGCAGGTGTCATTCTGTGTGCTGCCTTATTTGGAAAACTCGCTCCTGG
>BSBK01005248.1:2760000-2782500 GCA_027943335.1 Chamaecyparis obtusa
ACTTCACTTACAAAGGAGTAGGCTAGCTACTTTGGGTCCAGCTCAAAATTTAGCCATAGAATTAGAAGATGATCTAATCATAGCAAGAAAATGGAGGAAAGATGTACAAACCTCATTTGCTCAAGCGTCCACTTCATCTACTAATCCAATTGTACAAATATTAGTTAATGACATGATTTCTTTGAAGTGAAAACTCCCTAAACCTAATGTTCCTTATCCACAGCCTTACCAAGACATTAATAGGAAGTTGCCAAATCAACATAATTATGGGAAAACACTACAACTATTTGTTGCTCCACAAAGATTGCAAATTGTAGGTCCCCCAAGAAAAGGTGTCATGTCTTCATTCCATCTTACTACTGATCATGATGGTGATTCATGTCCAGACATAATAAAACATGTTCAAATGGAGAATACTAAAGATGTACTTGGAGAGTTCACTGAGGAAGAGAGGATTCAAGAGATACTTGAGGACTTTGGTTCTTTTTATCTTGAGTAAAAATCAGATTTGGAAAGAGGTGGTAATATTTTGGTGACTCTTGAAGATTCTACATGTGTTATTCTCACAAGGAATCAATGAACTCATAAGCCTTCAAAAGGTGTGATTCCAATGACTTCTTATCATAAAGGTAATGTAAGTAATGATTCTTTCTTCTGTGTCAAAGCCCCAAAGGCTAAAATTCTGCAGAGAAATGTTGAAAGTAGTTTTTTTTTTCCCCCTTCATCCTCTTTTGATATAATTGAGTTTTGAAAATCCTTGACCATTCAAATATCTATTGCTAAGTATTTAAAGTTAAATCTTGGAGAACTAGACAAATTGGTCAAATATGTTAAGGGAGACTCAACTCAAAAGCCCTCGATTCATGAATGTACAGTAGAAAATACATCATCCTCTTTTGAAACACCTGCCTTTCTATCTCAATCTGCTTTTGAAAAAAAAAATTCCCCAATTTCTCATGCTGCTCAAAGTAATAAAGAGATATGAGTTTTGAAACCTGAACCCTTTTACATTTCACTCCTCCTAATTGGTCAAAAACTAAGCAACAATATTATATATTCAGGGGCCTTTGATGACATAATATCATCATCAGTGGCTAAGGCTCTAGTTTTAACACTCACCAAAACATTTGAGAGGTGTTACTCAATGAACAGGAAGAAGGTTCCCCTCATTGGACAAGTAAAGGATTCCCAAGCAGTGCTTGCAATGTGTCCTAACAAAAGACTCAAGCTGACAATTTTAGTCACGAATATTCCTGCTACTTATGGGATGCTACTAAGTAGAACATTTTGTAGAGACATGGGGGGTGAAATCAAGATGGATTGATCAGAAGCTATCATCCCTATGGGAAATAAGAATATCAAATTAGAACCTGAATGAAAGAACAAATATATCGTATTTCCCTCAAATGACCCCAAAGCTCAAATTTTGTTCCATGAGTGTGAGTTTGAAAACTATCTCATCTTAGCATTCACATCTATATACTTTGAAGGCTATATCAATAAATATAAGGAAGAATGCTCCAACGTAGAAATTGATGATGGTATTTTGCAGCTGAAAGGAAATAAAATTCCTAAAGGAATGGTATCCTTAGAATGCCTATTTTACAAAAGAGATGATAGTTTTATGAAAGAAAAGAATCCACAATTGGAGATGTTGAAGGAATATGACAAGCTAAACATTGGAAGCAAGTCAAATACAAGGTGGATCTCTATAGGAAAAAACTTTGTCCCATCATGAGAAGGGAAATTTAAAAAAAAAACTCATGAACACGTCTTTTGGTTATTTGTACAACAAAATCATTGTAATCTATCTAGACAATCTCACGGGTTTTAGCAAAAAAAGGAAGCACCATCTTCAAGATTTGAAAATAGTTTTGCAACGTTGCAAGGATCATGGAATTTCACTCAATCTAAAGAAATCCACTTTTTCTATTACTGAAGGTAAACTCCTTGGACACATTATCTCTAAAGAAGGAATTAAAATAGATTCTGATAGGGTAAAGGCTATGTTGGGAGTATTCTTAATTTTCTAAGGTTTTTGTCCAAACGTTGGTTTAGTCCTCTGGTCTGTGAAGTTTTCCTAGGTACAGGTGTCAAAATTTCTTCAAAAAATTATCATAGCCCATTTCAAAAATCCTTACCCTAGGTCTTGTCCTTGAAGAATTTTGAATTCATATCAAAAACCCTAAAATGTTTGCCATTTTCAAAATAAACCCTAAGTCAATCTCCTCATTTCTTTTTGAAAGTTACTTTTTAAGTCACTTAAGTTCATTAAAGAGCACATGCATTTATTTTTCACGTGGGGGTTATATCTTTTCCTAAGTCTAGAACCCTGGTGATATAAATAACATATCCTATGTCCTAATTACCTTGTATTCTAATTTTTTGAGTTTCATTCAACTATGAATCTTTAAAGAAGATCTAACAGCGGTCGTGTGTTCACATGGAATCTTTCCAAGCCATGCGAACATGAAAAATAACCATTGATTTTATAATGAAGCTTGATGTGGAAACAAGGTGGGACCATTGACAAATATTTCACAAGTGGTGGCATTTTATTTCTAAAGGACAATGGGGCCGGTGACGAAGGAATCTCCAAAGTTTGAAAAGCAATAAGGGGAAGATCAGACGGCTGTCGTATAATCGCATGGGATCTGAGAAGCCTATGCGATCATGCAACAGGCTATTGATCTTGCATTAAAACAAGCATGATTCTCTGGTGGAACCTTTGATAGATGTGCATGAATAATGTTTTCTCATTGGCTAGTATCAGCAGACACCAGTGCTCAGAAAGAAAGAAAGTACCTGACATTTTTCCAGGTGTTGCAAGCATGGATTTTCTTTATTGACAAAGGTGAGGTGGGACTGGTGATTTGAAGGAAGATAATGACGATGAATGCTAACAGGTTTTTGCATGTTCGCATAAGCTTATTTTAAGCTATGTGATCATGTGAATAACATTTTGTATTAACGGTGGAAGTTACAAGAGATCGCCAAAAATAAAAAGGTAACGTGACGGTTAGTTGCATGTTTGTGTGAGTGTTTTTCACACCATGTGATCATGTGATAGGCCATTAGATCATCTGCTAATGAGGATCGACGGTTCTATTTCAAACTAGAGATAAAGTGGTGCAAAGTTCAAGTTTCCCATTGAGAAGTGATAGTTCGCTCTTTCGGAGGAGTAATTGTTTCAATCGTGCTAAATTAATTGTTGACATGATTGCTTTAATGGCTCATATATCAAAATTTTGTGCACTCTCAGAAGCACAAAGAGATAAAAAATTTGTAGAGACTCGGGCATGAATAATTACGAGGACTGGCTGCTATTCCCCGGTGGTTTTCGAGAAAAAAGGTTGGTGAAATACTTGTGCGGATTGCTCCCTTACTAAAAGAATCACAGTTCTATATTCTGTCTATCTTGCAAAGATTTCTTTTAAAGATAAACCTTAAAATGGAACCAAAGAAAGAATTGTCAGGTAAAATAGAGTATAGTGAAAGAGGTTTGCACGAAGATTTATTGCAATTACTTCCCGGCTCTTCCACTACCCTAGTGAAAACCAAGAGTTTGATTCCCAAAGATCCTAGGGTAAAAATAGTGGAGGGTTTATATGACATAGCTAGTTTTATTAGAGAGGCCAAAATTGGTACAATCAATGCAAGAGGTGACTCTGATATCACAGGATTGGAATTATTCAAAGTAGGGTTTAGTCAAAGAAATTCCCCTCACCCTGCAAGCAATATATGGCAGTCTGACCTAGGAAAACTTGTCGTGCCCGGTGTCTTTTTAGATGTAGATTTGATGACCCAAGTTGCAAAGAGTTATGATCCAATCACCAAACAAGTTAGGGATGCAAAGGGAGTATTATTGATTAAAGTTTCTGCTGAAGAAATCAGGAAGGTGTTCAGGTTAAGTGAACCCTCAGATGGTTTGGAGAGCATTGATTTTGAAGAACTAAGGCAAGTGTATAATGCACAAAGGAACTATTTCAGAGGCAAGTTGTTGAAGGATTTCTACACCAAAAATTGGAAAAATGGTTATTGTGGGGCAGAACACTCAGGAGCCTTTTAAAATAGAATATTTTGATCTCAGAGCTAAGGGTGCATATTGGTCATTATGTCAGATTTTTGGAGAAGATGTTAGTGAAAGGATGCCAATACACTTGATGTGCATGATGATCCAAATTTTACATGCACACATGTCTATTACTTTTGATTTTTCTCCTTTTATTACTGAATTAATCCATAATGGATTAGTGATGATTCAAAAGAATGAAGGTGACGGGCCCTTTTTCTGGTACTCTTTCATAATGTACATGTTTCTGTTCAAAGGAGCAAGCTATTTTGAACAAGAAATGGAATTGCTGAGAAAGAAGGATGGTGAAGATATGCCAGTCCAACTATGGAGCCTCACAATGACCTGGGATAAGAAGGATCATAGTTTCATCAATTTTGATAAATGTTTTGCAGCTAGACTCAGGAAGCTGTTTGTCTTAGACAACCCAAGAATCCCAACAGTATTGGCACAACTTGTTAGGCCAAACCAGTTTGCTAAGATTATGAACATCGTACACAATTGGGGAGATGTTATTTTCTACAATGTATCAAATATCATCAGGTTGTATGGTTTCACAGGGACCCCTTTTATATTTCCCTATCAAGTACCCCTTAGGATTGGAATTGCAGAGTTTTTGAGGCAATTAGGAGATATTGAAGAGTGTGCCCTCACTGGGAAAGGCAAGGGAACTTTATTCCCAAATGTTACCATTTCCCATCAATTCATAATTACCAAGGGTGGATGGGTTTACATGGATAAAATTCTGGCTCCATACCATATGGCTACTGCAATTCCCAGAACAATAGATCCAGAAGGTTTCTATAATGAAATGTTTAAAAAGAGAGCCAAGTGTGCCATGATTAACCATATTTTTAATTTCCCTGAAGATATTGCTAGGAATGTAGCAAAGATACAAGAACAAGAGGTTATGAAAGAAAAATGGTTGGTATACAGGAAGACACTAGATTTTATCTAGCAATTTGATTCGGGATGGGATCCCCTGAAAAGCATAACTCCAATGGGGAAGAAAATAGATACTCTTATGAATTGTTTTCAGGATATTTTTCAGACCCTAAATGAGAAGAAGGAAAAGGTTATGAAGGATGATCCAGAAAAGGCTAGACAATTGTTGAGCAAGCCTGTGTTTTCAAAAGGGTTACCCCCGGGGAGGTACATGGTGCAAAAGAAGACTGGTTACAATGTGGTGATACAAAAATAGAGCCAGCAAAAGTAAATAGATAAAAGGGATATCCCATCAACCTCACAATAGGTTGGAAAACAAAAGGAGATTGTGGAGATCCCTGATTCTCCTTGTCCTCAAACTTCTGGGGATATAATTAATTCTCCACCCCCATCAAAAAGGAAAAGATTGCAAGAAAGACTAGCTCATGTGGAAAAGGAGTACTCCCCATCACAGTCTCCTCTAAGAATTTTTGATGACCAAGAGATTGCAGAACAAGTACAGCAAGTAGATGCTCTAGGTCAAATCTTTATGACTTATGAAGAAGTAAATGAGGGAGTGCCAGAGCTACCAGAAGAACCCAAGTCAGATTTAATAGCAAGGGAATTGGCAGGTACAGAATTGGACCCTGTAATCAAGCAAGCTTGTGAAGAGTTTTTGGTTGATGATACTTTTGTTAAAACTAGGGCCTTTATGCAATTTCTCTAGAAATTAAACATCAAACAATTTCAAGAAATCTGTGAGAAGAGACATGAAGAGAATCTGGAGAAGGATTTACAAGTCATAGAGGAAGAAGTGAAAATAGAGATGACTGCAAAATTTCAACAAATCACTCCAGAACAGGGAAGAGATATGGTAAAGGTGTCAAGAGTACTAATCCTCCCAAAATGGGATATAGCTGATGCAGTAGTGTTTGATGCAGTCAGAAAATAGACCACTCCTCTCCATAGAACTCTAGAGGAAGTAGAACAGGTTGTTAAAGGAGTCACTTTCAGTGATAATCATCAAGCGTTAGTAATGTGGTCTTTAAGAAAGAATGAAAGTGACAAAGGAAAACAAATTGTCAAAGATGACCTCTCAAGGAGTCTAATTGTAAGAAGAGTTACTGATACTTCTTTGGTGGAAGCATCAGGCATGGTAATGGCCATGGCACAATTCAAAGCAAAAGTGGTAGAAAAGGAAGCTAAAGAGAAGGAAGAGCTCACTGCAAAACTGGAAATAGTTTTGAAGGTTTATGGTGAGATGAAACAGGGGATTCTTGAGAGAGATATTCTGATTGCAGATTTAAAGAAGAAATTGGGAGAACATGGCCCAATACAATTATCAGAGCAATTTCAGATAGCTTCCTCCCCTGCTGGGCCTTCCTCATCAAGCCCTATTATTGAACTTCCCCCTTCCCCTTTTCCTCCTTCCATAGATGAGGAGGATATTGATCAAAAATTAAAGGATAGGTTAGGTGAGAAGATAAAAGATGTTGTGTCACATTTTGTTGCAAAGGTGAGGCCTAAAGAAATATACAAATCTACAAAACAATTGGCAGATATCTTAGCAATTTTTCAGAAAGAGGTGGCTACTGTGGACAAAATTTTGGAAAGGTGGTCTGCAAGAAAAGATAGTCTGAGGTCATGGTTTGATCAAAATAAGGATAAATGTGTTGTAAATATTGAGCTAGCAAATACTTACAAGTTTGTCAAGGATCTTTTTGACTTTGAGGTAAATAGGGGGAGTATAAGAAGAAGATCAGAAATCCTAAGGGCAAGATATTTCCAGGATGATTTCCAAATTTTCCCTGGTCTTATTAAGGCAGGTGGGGTAATCAAAGATAAAGATCAATGGATGGAGCAAATAGATAGACAAGTACTATCTAAAGTAGATTCCATTTTAAGTACAGATGATAATACCCCATTTATACACTTTATTGAACTCCTTCAGGATGCTAGGATATACTTTGCAAATGTAAGAATAGAGGTTCACCAATTAGTTGCTGAGTGGGAAAAGTTGTCCCCAAAGAAAGATGAGGTCCTTGCCTTTCATTGGCCAAGTGAAGAAACCTACATGACATGGGAATCCACATATCTGTCAGAAGATTTAGAAGAAAAGGCATCAAGTGAAGAAGCGGCAGGTGTTAGTACTCCAAACCCTTGAAGATCAAAGTAAAAAAGGACAAAGATGTCAAGCAAGTTATCATAGGCATGAATGTCACACCTGGCCAAAGCTGAATTACCCTTGGGAGCTGTTACAAGATTTTGATGCTCTTCCTAACAATCCATTTTGAAGATTTGTAACAAGAAAAGGAGGAAGAAGAATAGAGTACACATGGAACCTGATACAGAATTGGAGGAAGAACGGTTTCAAATAGAGGATGATGTAAGTTAGCCGGATGGTGGTCATCATTCATGCAAAAAATTTAGCAACTACTCTGAAATATCCTTAGACAAAGGTGCCACCTGCAAGATTGTTGGAAATAGATATTTGTAATCTGTTGTTACAAACAACTTTGTCAGTTTGTAATCTTGTTTTTAGTGCAAGATCTTTTAACATCCATCTGAAGCGTGTTGCATCCTTTCGAGGATTCCAAGACGGCTGATTGGTATAAGTAGCAAGTCTTTGTTCATTTCAAGGGTGGTTGAAAATACTCTTTAAGAAAGGTTCTGAATACAAAACCTTATTTTCTAAAAGTGAGAGGATACTGTATCTATGCATTTTGACTGTTAATACAAAACATTGAAGCTCTATTACTACTATTTTGCTATCTTTGTGTATGGAATGTGTTAGTTTTCTTATGTATTTAAATTGCAAGGCTTTCTTAAATGCATTATTCACAAGGTGAATATAGGGGTTAAGCTTAAGTTTCTTTCAAGGAAAGAGTAAAATCTTAGGGGAGATCTCTGGGAATGACTAATCCATGTATGAATTTGATGATAGTAGTAGGAATTAAAAGGATGGTATTTTAGGGATGTCATTTGAGTTTTAGAAAATTAGTTTTGATAGTTATATGCAGAGGTAGGGTTTGACTCTATCGCCCAAGTGGATAAGGCACTGGTTTGAGATCTATTTACACCGATTTGCCACCCTAAATCTAAATAACTGTTTCATTTTATTTTATTTGTACAATCACAAACTTGAATCATTCTGTGAAAAGTTCATTGATATGCTTTGTAATGCTTTGTAGAAGCATTGAATGAGGTTAACCTTCCTTGAGTTCAACTCTAAAAAGAAGAAGGATGAATATCCTTAAGCCATTGTTTCGTGTTGTTGCTTTCATGATTTCCATCATAATATTGTGTATCAAGATAATATGGGCCATACTTAGAGTTCTCTCATCTTATTGAGTTGAGTTTGGAAGCGAGGATAGAACAGTGAAGGAGCTAGTTCACAATTCAGAGCTCGGTCAAAATCGTGAATTGGAATAGGTACACCCACCTGAGTATTCATACTCGAAGTGAAGAAGGTTTTCTAACCTTATTACCTTAGTGTTTGCATCTTGCTAGATTATGTCCATTGGGATTATAGGAGTATTTGATAATCTAAAAATTTGAGCACTAATAGGCTATACACTAGGTTAGCTTGCCATCCACTAGGAGTGGAGTGAAGTCTTTTTTTGGGCAAGTTAATTTCCTATGGGCCTTTATACTAGATTTTTCTAAGATAACAAGGCATATACTAAAGATGATGAGTGAAAAGAAGGTCTTTTAGTGGACTGAATATGGGAAGAATGATTTTGAAGACATCAAAGAAGCAACAGTGAAGGCCCCATCCCTAGTGTATCTTGATTACAAGAAAGATGTCATTACCTATTGTTATGCATCATAAAACACATTGTCTGGGATATTAACTTAGAAGTCTAAATACCAATTTCATTTATGAGTATTCCTCTAAAGAAGCATGAATGAAAGTATTCTTTAGTAGAAAAATAAGCCTATGTAGTAGTGAGAGAAGTTAAACTATTCAGGTATTATATCTTACATCACATTTAGAAGTACATGTACTCGACACAACAATAAAGCCCATTTTGACTCAACAAGATATTAGAATAAATAAGAGGGCTATCTGGGTTGCAAAAATAGAAGAGTATGACCTATCTATTAAGCCCACTAAGTAGGTGAAACATCATGGACTGTGTAAGCTCATGGAAGAAGATGTTAATAATCAAGAAGATAAAAAAGACGGTTTGCCTCGAGTCTTGTTTGTGAGCTTAAAAGGCCAGTGGTTTTCAGACATGGTGTTTTACCTCACTTATGGAGATTGTTCGGAACACCTAAACCCAAAAGAAAGATGCATTTTGAGGTTGAAAGTAGGAAAGTATGTGTTGTCACAATGAGTTTTATACAAGAAGGGGTTTGATGACACTTTTCTTAGATGCGTTGATAAGGATCAACAATAGGAATTGTTAAGCATGTTTCATGAAGAGACATGTGGCAATCACTTCTCATCAATAGTTACTATTTTTAAAATTTTGAGGAATTGTTTCTATTGGCCGAGAATATTTCAATATGTCTATGCATATGTAAGGGGATGTGAGAAATGCCAACTATTTTCAGGAAACCCACAATTGGTTGAATTACCTTTGAGGGTTGTGGTTGTGGATGAACCATTTAGACATTGGGGTATCAATTTCATTGGTCCAATCAATCCTCCCTCTAGTGTCAGACATGTGTACATCCTGGTAGCAATAGACTATTTTACTAAGTGGGTAGAGGTCATTCCCACCAAGAAGGCTAATTCACAAGTTGTGTGTGATTTCCTAAAAGATTATATATTTGTCCATTTTGGAGTCCCTCAAAAGATTGTTGCTAACAATGCCACATATTTTTCCTTAGAAGAATTAACCTTATTTTTCTATGAGCATAGTATTTCCCTTTCACACTCTTTAGGTTACTTCCCATAGGGAAATGGGTTAGCAGAATCAAGTAAGAAGAATTTGGTGGCGATTATGAGAAAACTAGTTGATGAAAATGCATGGAACTGGCACTGGAAATTGTATGAAGCCTTGTGGGCAAACATGATCACCCAAAGTGGGCTATTGGAATTGCTCCGTATGAATTGGTATATGGATTTGGTGCACAGATATCTTTACCTCTGGAGTTAGCTACATCCAAGCTTCAAACTGTTATTGAAGATTCACTTTTTCAAAATGGACTAGAGAAAAGTGTCATTTATTTGACCAAATTAGAAGAAGAGAGGGAGAAGCTAGTTGACAGGATCACTGAACATCAGAACATGGTGAAGAAAATCTTTGATATGAAAACCCAATTAATGAAATTTTTAAAGGGGAATGAAGTACTACTTTGGGACAAGAGAAAAGAGCCAAAGGGTGCACATGGGAAGTTTGATTCACTTTGGAAGGGTCCTTTTATGATCTATGAAGTTGTAGGTTCCAATGCTTTCAGATTGAGTTATCCCGATGAAACAGTTTTTCCTTATACCTATAATTGGTAAGACCTAAAAATTTATAAACTTTAAACACCCTTGTTGAAGGTCCCTTTTACATAGCAGGTCACTAGTTTGGTCTTCCTTTTCCCTTTTCCTTTCTATTCTAGTTTGCAAAACCAGAGATTTAGAGTTCTTTGCATTTTTGACAAAATACAATCCCCAGTTGGAGCCAACATTAGCCCATCATTCATTCTTCATGATCAGCTTATGTCACTTGTTATAAAATTTATGTTAAGTTTATCATTGATTTTTCTCTTACTTTTTGTAGAAGTTTTTAGTGAATTTCCTTGTCCTTTGTGGAAATAGTTTTGCCTCCGCTTCACCTTTCTATCTCTTTTTGTCTATTCTTTCGTACCCCTTGAACCATCCTAAAAAGAGTTCAACAATTTTCATATAAGTTCCACTGGTTCCAAGTTGTGTGCAAGACATTTTCAACTAACATATTTTGGAATAGTTTACAGTGGCATCGACTCATAATCATAGGCAATTTTAAGAAGATTTTATCTCTAAGCCTTGAACCAGTATGTACATAGTTCAAAGTAGTTCATTAAGGTTCAAGTAGTACATGCAGATTTAAATAGGATCTTTTCTTGATGGAATATTCTTTGAACCATTTGAAATAGGTTGAAATGTGTTCAAGAGGTTCAACAATGTTCAAATGTAGTGGGCCCCACAAGGAATATGTTATGAGAGATTATGTATTAAATGGAAAAGATTGTAAAGATTTGATTGTACCTAAAGTGACGTCAGACAACTTCCAATATGAGGGAAAGTAACCATTATTAGTTGGGGTCTTGAAAGTGGGTATTCGCATGCATTTAAGACATATGTGTAAATGTCAAGTCTTCATTAGTAAATGTTATAGGTTTTGTTAGATAATTTAATGAGGATTAAGCTTTCATCCTTTAAAATCGTTAAAGGTAAATCATTTTAACTTCATTCTAAGTGTTACAGAGTGTCTGGAGAAGCGTACCAATTTTTGTCGGTTCTCATCTTGGCTGTACAAATTGAAGGTGAGTCTGGTTTCTCTCTTTCTTTGTTTTAATTTCTGGAATTTGCATTCTTATCGAGATTGTTCTAGAACAAGTAGGATATTTGTCGTTCCAAACACTATGAAGTCTACTCTGCATCTTTTTGGGAATTTTTTTATTCTTTCATGTGAAGGGCCTATTATCAGTGACATAGATTTGAAGGGTGTCTATTTAGAGAGTTTGAAGGAAAAATTAAGTAATAGTCTAGTTGAACCTTTCATCGTTGAAATTTTAAGTAGCGGGTTGTTAGAAGCAGTTTCTTTCCCACTTGTAGCCCCATGTCCCAAAATAGTCAGAGCATCTATGTCCTACTATGACCCAGTCTCAGAGACCATTAGAAGGGATAATGGTGAGACCCTCCTCACCATAAATAGAGAGGTTATCTCATTTGTGTTTAAAGTGCCTAAAGAGAGTTTTATGAATTTCTCTCCTGCCTAGTCTTTCATTAGGGTCAATGAGGATGGAGAAAGAAACATGAAAAATATAGCTAAGCATTGGCTTTTAAACCCTCAGAAAGGTGGCTCTAGATTGCCCAAATGCCCTAAAAAAGACCACATGCAATCTCATATTCATGATGGTATATTTTTGTTACATCAAGCTAGAGGTTTAGCGGAGGCCTATGTGTTTGATGATTGGATTTATTTTTTTGTTCAACTTGTTTTGGAAGGAAAGTAGCATTTGGACTAGGTTGAGCTCATAGCTGATTCAATGAGAGAGAAACTCAACATGGCTAAAAAGTTTGAACAAAACTTCTTTATGTCCTCTTATTTGATTTATTGTTTAGCTTGTACCCAAGAAAATAAGGGAATTCCACATCAGCCTTCTGATGGAGATATTTTTGTGTATGAGTATTATCTCATGCTCTAGAAGGAGGATGCCTTGCAGGATTTCAGGAGGGTCCACAACTCATTCGTGGGAAGTCTATGCTTTGAATTGAGCAACATGCACACTAAAATATTATCCAAAGAAGCTCAAATCTTGGTTAAAAAATATGGTAGCTTTTATATTCAATTCCCTCGATTCTATTGTATCCGAGTTGGAGGTTTTAAAGATGAGCCAATGAAGCTTCCTAGATACTACTCTGATTGTTTTGTCTTAGTTAAAATTTGTAGGAAGCTTACTTTTGTGGTAAAGAAGGCTCAACCAAGAGACAAATGGGAAAACCATTTTCCTATAAAATTGGGCATGCTAGCATGTAACTCTATGTTAGATGCATTGAGTATAGGAGATGATTTGAAGAATTTCAACTTCTAGCATTATGAAGAGTGATGGAATATGGATGAAGTGACTGAGAGGGGGGGTGAATCAGTCAACCATAAAACATTTCACAATTATTTCTTTCCAGATCCCTTAGGATATCTTAATGAATATTATTTGTTAAACACTCGGTAAATAGATTGCAATAACTTTGTAGATGCAGAAAGTATTAGTAAAATTATCTTTTAGATATTCATCAACACTTGTATATGATTAAGATAACTATTAAGAACACAAGAGACATAGAATTTAATGTGGAAACCCAATATGGGAAAAACCACCAATGTATCTAGATACTGATTTTCACTTTTCTGAAGTGATGCCCGGTTAGAAGCCAACCCGGTAAAAGGTTACAAAACACACTGTTAGGTGTGACCTTGTTAGAGGATTTAATCACCCTGCTAGGAGTGGCCTGGTAAGAGGTCTTGAGAACAATTCAATGGAATTGTCACCTTGTTAGAGGATTTACAATATGGTTGTTAAACCAACTCGGTTAAGAGATTTAGAACTCACTGTTACAATGATAAAAAGGTAACAATGAAAATGACCTGTATAATAATGCAACTACCTTGCTGATTATAGATCTATGTTTTGTATAAGTGTGATCCTTCCTGATCGAATATATCTCTGCTGCTCCTCAAGGATATCTGGTCAACCTTCACAATTTTGCACACACCTTTCCTGTCTTTCTTCTATATATCTTCTTCTATTTCTGTTGTTATTTATTTTTCACATTTGACCTTTTATTTATATGATTTTAGATTTGTCGAATCGACATTACTTAGTATAGCAGTCGGCTGAATTAAGCAAACTTTATTTGCAAAGATCCTTCAAGGGATGACAGTGCTCGGTGACCATAACTTTCTACAATCTTTCGGAGACCGAGGGAACTTGGTAAAGACTGATAATCCTTTTTCTTCGATAACTGACTGAACTCGGTAAATGCTAACTTTTCTTTGATAACCGACTGAACTCAGTAAACACTGATTTTCTTTGATAGCCGAGTGAACTCGGTAAGCACTAATTTTAATGCCAGGTAGACCGACTGAGCTCAGTAGGTACTGAATGTTGTGGACTATGACATTGTGTGACATCAAAGACAATACATAATTTGAGTAGCAATTTTCTTCAGACAATTGTTTCCAACAATCTCCCTCTTTGGCATTGATGGCAACACAATATGTCATAGCATAAGAAATTTTGAAAGAATTAGCTTAGTTCATATTCAAATCTCCCTCTGTCAGCAAACTTCCTTTTTCTTAAAAACTCTTCCTTCCGACTATTGAAAATTTCTTGAAGTAATAGCAAAGACATAGCAAACACTCCCTCTTTGACAACACATGCCAAAGACAATTCACATATTACCGGTGTAAACTAATGTACCTCAAGTACTGATTCATATGCAATGATTCCTTGAATATGCTGCATCAACATGTTGATTTTCAATCATGTTCTGGTTGATGCATCACTAAAACTATATTTAGTGAGCCTCAGATAGGGGAATGACCCCTAACTTACCTCTTAGATACACAAATGCATCCTTGGGTAATGGTTTGGTGAAAATGTCTGCAATCTGCTCTTTTGTATGAATATATTCTAATATGATTTCCTTGTCCTGCACTAATTCTCTGACAAAGTGATATTTAATAGCAATGTGCTTGGTTTTGGAATCCATTATTGGATTCTTTGAAATTTTTATTGCACTAGTATTGTCACAAAATATAACAACTGGTTCTTTGATTTCAACCTTCATACCTTGTAATAACTGTTTAAACCAAACAATATTTGAACAATTTACTACAGTAGCAACATATTCTACTTCAGCAGTGGATTGATATGTGCAATTTTGCTTTTTACTGGTCTAGGATACCAGTCTTTTTCCAAGAAAAAATGCTCCACCACTTGTACTTTTTTTGTCATCAATGTTCCCTGCCCAATCAGCATTAGTAAACACTTTTAAGTATAGATTACCTCCAAATTTATACCACAAACCATATTCTTCAGTTCCTCTTAAGTACCTTAAGATTCTTTTGATTGCCATCATATGATTTTCCTTAGGTTTTGCTAAGAATCTTGCTACTATACCGACTGCTAAGGCAATATCAGGTCTTGTATGTACTATACTGCAATTTTCTAATCATAGATCGGTATAAGGTCTGATCTACTTCTTTTGAATCATCATTTTTGGTAAGTTTCAGTCCAAAACACATGGGTGTACCAACTGGTTTTGAATCTTCCATACCAAACTTCTTAAGTATTTCCTTAATGTATTTAGATTGAGTAATGTATATACCATTCTTGCTTTGCTGAATTTGAAGACCAACAAAGAATTTTATTAAACCAAACATAGACATTTCAAATTCTTTGTTCATTTTCTCTAAAAATTCTTTGCACTGATCATCATTTCCTGTAAATATAGTATCATCTACAAATATTTCTGCCAATACAATTTTGTCATCCGGTCCTTCTTTAATATACAGATTGTTGTTATCATTGGCTCTTTTGAAATTAATCTGAATCAGATAGTTATGGAGTCTTTCATACCATGCTCTAGGAGCTTGTTTTAAACCATACAATGCTTTGTGTAACTTGCAGACCATGTCCTTTTTATCGAGATCAACAAAACCTTTAGGTTGTTCAATGTAGACTTCTTCATCAAGAATTCCATTGAGAAATGCAAATTTTATATCCATCTGATATACCTTAAATCCTTTATGTGCTGCATAAGCAAGTAGAGTTCTTACACCTTCTAATCTTGCAACAGGAGCAAAAGTTTCACCATAATCTATACCTTCTTCTTGAGAATAACCTTTACATATCAATCTAGCTTTGTTTCTAGATACTTGACCGTCTTCATTCAGCTTATTCCTGAATACCCATTTTGTTCCAATTACATTCTTATCTTTAGGTCTAGGTACAAGAGTCCATGTTTTGTTCTTTTGTATTTGTTTTAATTCTTCATTCATTGCTTCTATCCAACTTTCATTTTTCAATGCATCTTTGATATTTCTAGGTTCAAAATCAGTAAGCAGACATGTACCTTTTAGCTTGCTTCTTGTCATAGTACCATCTGATTTGTTTCCAATAATTTGATCTGGTGTATGATGCCTTCTGACATATTTGGCTAGTATAGGTTCCTTGCTTTTTGAATGAGTCATGTTGTTGTCTTCTAGGATCTCTTCTTCAGGTTGCTCAGGCTCGATAGATATTTGCTCGGTAACTTCAGGCTGAGACTCGGTCTGAATTTCTTCCTGTGACTCGGTTTGAACTTCTTCCTGTGACTCGGTTTGAACTTCTTCCTGTGACTCGGTTACTGTGCTAGGCTCGGTAGATATAGTTTCCTCATTGATAGTTGTGTCTGGCAGTGTTTCAGGTTGAATGTAAATGAATCTCCTGTAGTTTTCAGGTTCCCTTTTTCTTTCTTCTTTTGTCTTTTCTACAAACTCATCAAATTTTACATGTATACTTTCTATGACTTTGTGAGTAGACAAATTCAGACATTTGTATGCCTTGCTTTTGCTAGAATATCCTAGGAATATTCCTTCATCACTTTTCACATCAAATTTATTTCTTCTGGATTCTTTTAAGATATAACACTTGCTACCAAATATTTTCATGTAACTTACATTGGGTTTATAGCCATACCATAACTCATAAGGAGTTTTGAATGTGTCTTTCTTCAATTGTACTTGGTTCAAGGTATGAACTGCAGTGCTGATAGCTTCCTTCCAGTACTTTATGGTGATGTTCTTTTCTATCATTAAAGTCCTTGCACAATCCATAATATATCTATTTCTTCTTTCTGCTATTCCATTCTGCTCAGGATTTCTAGGAGCTGATACCTGTCTTTTGATTCCTCTTTCAATGCAAAAGTTGTTAAAATCATTGGAGATGAATTCACCACCTCTATCTGATCTTAAGCATTTCAATCTTTTCCCTGTTTCCTTTTCCACTCTTGCCAAGTACCATTTGAACTTTTCAAATGCTTCTAATTTTTCTCTTAAATACATAACAGTTTTCATTCTAGAATAATCATCAACGAAAAGAATAAAGAATTTATCTCCAGTATAGCTTTCTATTCCAATAGGTCCACATAAATCATTATGCACAATTTCCAAAATCTCTTTAGACTGATAGTTCTTACTCTTAAAACTAGTTTTACTCATTTTGCCAATCTGACAATTCTTTCATAGACCAGTATCAGGTTTCTTCAAAGTAGGAATTCCTCTTACCTTCTTGAATTTGCTTAGTTTCATCATGTTATCAAAATTCACATGACATAACCTTTTGTGCCATAGCCAACTTTCTTCAATTTGAGCAATAAAACATGAATATTCACCGAGATCAAGATAAAATAAGTTACCTTTTGTTTGTTTGCCTGATCCAATGAGTTTTCCTTTTTCATCCAGCAGTCTTGCTTGACTATTCATGAATTCAACCTTGAAACCAGTGTTGATTAGCTGTGCTACACTTAGAAGATTATGTTTTAGTCCTTCAACCCAATAAGCATTATCACATATGAGTTCTTTGGTTAATGAGATTCTTCCTTTTCCTTTTATACAACAAGGTTCATTGTTTCCAAATCTTACATTGCCACTATCACAGTCTTCTAGGTATTCAAATTTTGTCTTGTCACCAGTCATGTGATGTGAACATCCACTGTCTATTATCCATATATCATCTTTGCTTATATGAGAAATAAGTGCCATCTTATCTTCATCATCATCAGATTCATCTTTTATAGCAATAAAGACAATTTCTTCTTCACTATCATCAGAATCTTTAGCCATAAAACATGTTTTCTTACCTTTATCCTTGAATGATTTGAAATTCTTTTTGCCATAGTACTTGTGACCTCTATTCTCTTCCTTGGCCTGCTTGTTTGGGCACCTAGCTGCAATATGTCCAATTTCTTCACATGAAAAATAGATTAAAGGAGTTTTACCTTTATATTTACCTTTCCCTTTAGAGTACTTCTTTGCAAGTAGTGCTTCTACAATTTCAAGATCACTATCAGAACTTTCTTCTGATACTTCTTCACTTTCTGACTGAATTTCTTTTATTTTCTTGTTCTTCCTTAGTGAAACCTTGGCCTCAAATGCTGACTCAATATTTTTGGAATTTGGAACATAGTTGTCATAGTTGTCTAATTCAAAGGCTGTCAGTCTTCCAACTAAAGCATCCAAAGTTATATTGTGGTTTTTTTCACATCTTCTTTCTTGAATAGCTGATACTCTTATTACATAGATAGGGAGTAATGTTCTGAGTACCTTACTTATAACAGTTTCATCAGAGATTGTTCCTCCAAAAGCTCTAATTGCACTGACACTTGCTTTGATCCTTTCAACATATTTTGCAATGTTTTCATCTTCTTTCATATTCATCTTGTCAAACTGTCCTCTTAGGCTTTCTGCTTTGGCTCTTTTCACATTTGCATCACCACCATATATTTTCTTCAGTGTGATCCACATTTCATATGCAGTAGTGCATTCCTTAATATCATCAAATTCTTCATAGCTGAGAGCTGATGCAATGTCTATCATCATGGTGTTATGATTCTTTTTCTCTGCAATTTCTTCAACAGTTAATGCGCCAGTAGGAACTGTGTATTCTTCATCAATGTATTTGCATCCTGAATCACCAATGGAAGCCAGATGAAGTCTCATGAGACCTTGCCATGCTGAAAAGTTATCTCTATTGAGCTTTGGAATTTCTCTCTTGTAAGACATCCTTGTCTTTAGCTTAGGTCCTTGAAAGCCTTCCTGCAAGCACCAAAAGCTCTGATACCAATTGATGGAATATGGATGAAGTGACTGAGAGGGGGGGTGAATCAGTCAACCATAAAACATTTCACAATTATTTCTTTCCAGATCCCTTAGGATATCTTAATGAATATTATCTGTTAAACACTCGGTAAACAGATTGCAGTAACTTTGTAGATGCAGAAAGTATTAGTAAAATTATCTTTTAGATATTCATCAGCACTTGTATATGATTAAGATAACTATTAAGAACACAAGAGACATAGAATTTAATGTGGAAACCCAATATGGGAAAAACCACCAATGTATCTAGATACTGATTTTCACTTTTCTGAAGTGATGCCCAGTTAGAAGCCAACCCGGTAAAAGGTTACAAAACACACTGTTAGGTGTGACCTTGTTAGAGGATTTAACCACCCTGCTAGGAGTGGCCTGGTAAGAGGTCTTGAGAAAAATTCAATGGAATTGTCACCTTGTTAGAGGATTTACAATATGGTTGTTAAACCAACTCGGTTAAGAGATTTAGAATTCACTGTTACAATGATAAAAAGGTAACAATGAAAATGACCTGTATAATAATGCAACTGCCTTGCTGATTACAGATCTCTATTTTGTATAAGTGTGATCCTTTCTGATCAAATATATCTCTGCTGCTCCTCAAGGATATCTGGTCATCCTTCACAATTTCGCACACACCTTTCCTGTCTTTCTTCTATATATCTTCTTCTATTTTTGTTGTTATTTATTTTTCACATTTGACCTTTTATTTATATGATTTTAGATTTTTTGAATCGGCATTACTTAGTATAACAGTCAGCTGAATTAAGAAAACTTTATTTGCAAAGATCCTTCAAGGGCCGACAGTGCTCGGTGACCATAACTTTCTACAATCTTTCGGAGACCGAGGGAACTTGGTAAACACTGATAATCCTTTTTTTTTATATAACTGACTGAACTCGGTAAATGCTAACTTTTCTTTGATAACCGACTGAACTCAGTAAATGCTGATTTTCTTTGATAGCCGAGTGAACTCGGTAAGCACTAATTTTAATGCTAGGTAGACCGACTGAGCTCGGTAGGTACTGAATGTTGCAAACTATGACATTGTGTGACATCAAAGACAATACATAATTTGAGTAGCAATTTTCTTCAGACAATTGTTTCCAACAGAAGAGAGGAAAGGATTTGACAATAAGTGGTTTTCATGGGACCTCATATTGATGATGCATCCTCATAGTCCACATTTACAAGATTTTTTGGAGGATTGCAATGGTGAAGAAGAGTTTGTTAAAAGGGGACATACAAGAATGGTTCTAGCTCAAGTTGTGAATTTACAAGTAAAGATGGACATTGCAAGAATAGAAGAAGATAATTCTGATCTATATGAATCAGGCTATCAAGAGATGGATAAATTGGTAATGCCTGCTATCAATTGGGAAATTGAAGAAGAATATAATATCTAGTGGAGAGCCAGGAGAGTCTTGGAACAAACTAGAGATTGGATCAAAAAGAAGAAGCCAATAAAATCTCAAGGAACCAGTGTTGTTAAAGTTGATAAAGATTCTTTGAACTCTTTGATCAAGATTAATTTTTCAAAATTTCATATGTTTTAGTAAATTACAATTTTGAGGGTCTTCGATGCATTTCTAGGTGAATATGGTGTGCGAAACATTGCTATTTCTAAAATTTGGTTCAAGATTATTTGAATACCTTTCCAATGCATCAAACGGTTCATAATTCAAAGCTAGGATGAGAAAGGTATGCCTTCTCCATAGTACTATAGGGCACAATCCATTTGAGGTTTCTCTTGGGTACCAGCCATTGGCACCTATGGATGTAGCAATACCATCTCTATAGTCTAATAGTCCATTGAATGGTGACAAGGAGGTAGATAAAGCAAAAAAATTCATTGATAACATTAGACACCTACAACAAAAATTTTATGAGATCTTGGAGTAGAGTAATCAGAAGTATAAGGAAAGGCATGATAAACATAGAACTCCTCATTAGTTTCAGATTGGTGACAAGGTATGGTTACATCTTCAGAAAGAGTGCCTGCATGGACCAAATAGGAAGCTTTGTCCTATTCGCTATGGACCATACACTATTGTGAAACAAGTTGGTGAGAATGCTTTTGAACTTAATTTTCCATCCTTATTGGGACTGCATCCAGTTTTCAATGTGGAATTGTTGAGAACCTATTTTCCTCCTTTATTAGACATCTCCCAAGCTAATGAACACATTCAAGCTACAAAGTTAAATCCATCTACTACTACTCCAGTCTAGTGTGACCATGTTACTGAAGCCATTTTAAAGACTTTGAGAAATCAGAACATTCCTTTGTATCGGGTGGTTCAAGCTGGTCAGTATTCTCATCAAGGCAAGTGGTTTACTAAGGAACAAATTGAAGAAAAATTTCCTCATTTGTTGCAGTAGATTAGTGCAATGGGGCCCATTGCCTCTTAAGGGGGAAGGAATGATCAGGATTAATTTTTCAAAATTTCATATGTTTTAGTAAATTACAATTTTGAGGGTCTTCGATGCATTTCTAGGTGAATATGGTGCGTGGAAATAGCAATGTGCATGGGCAAACATTGATATTTCCTAAATTTGGTTCAAGATTATTTGAATACCTTTCCAATGCATCAAATGGTTTGTAATTCAGAGCTAGGATGAGAAAGTTATGCCTTCTCCAAGTGGACCTAAATTTTATATATAGTTTTTTGATTAATTTTGATAGTTTTAATAGTTTAATTGTAATAAATATTATGATGACTCTTCATTTCAATTCCAAGGGATTTATGTGACCCTTGGGATCCATCCAAATTATATAAACTCCAATTTTGAATAGAATGGAGACACTTTTTGGCTTGCAATCTTATTGCTAGTCTTTTCAGCTTATATGTTAAATTTCACAATACATATGAAATTTTGAAAAATTAATCCTGATCACTCTCCTAAGGATGTTTCTAATTCTACTTGTGCATCTATGCATGCAGATAAAAAAAAGAAGTTTTCTCATAGGAAACGCAAACCAGATCCAATGTTTAATCGACCTATACCTAGATTCACCAAGTCCCAAAGGAATTCACAAAAGAAGATGGACAATAATAAATTTGTGCCTATGGATACAGAGATGAAAGAAAAGAAAACAGACCCAAATATTTTTTATGCTAAAGATTTGGATGTTGACATGTTATAGTCCAAGGATTCAAATGTTCTCTCTATAGTCACACCATCTAGGGAGATCAGAGGAAAAGCTAGCCCAAGTTCCACTCCAAATTGGCTGACCACCACTATAAAAAAGAAGCAGAGCCTACTTCCAGAATCTATCCCAATTAAAGACATGGTCATCAAATATGCAGATAAAACACCTAAGCTGAAGAAGATGAAAACCATGACTAGACTCACTGTAGATGGGAAGACATGTAACTGGATGGCAGAGATTCCCTCGTATTAACCCAAAGATGAAGGTAAAGAACCAGCTGAAGTGGATTTTCAAATAACTAGGGTAGACTTAGGTACTATGGACAAGGATGCAGATAATCATCACTTCAAACAATCAGGATAGAAAATGCCCACTCAGTCTAAGAAGGATAGCAAGGAAAAGAAAGAGTTGATGCAGAACATCAAGATCCTAGCATAGTTTATTGATACCCTTGTTTGTTTTGGCCCCCTTCCATTAGCACAAGCTCCTAAAAATTTTGACCCAACTTCTCTCGAAAATAAGAAATTGTTGAGCCAAGTATATCACAATAAATCCATGGAAAATGTTGTTGAGAATTGGATCAAAGGAGTGATCAAAAGTAGAGAAAATCATATCCAAGTTCGAGAAAGCTATGTGATGATGTACAGATCGTTATCTGTGAAATTCAGAACCAAAATCTGCTATGGGAAAATAGAAGGACAAGTGGGAGAATCTACTAACTTGTTCCTGATGATGGATCATGTAGTATGATCCGAAACGTTGATGGTTAAAAAATTCTACACAATCAAATCCAG
>BSBK01005248.1:2787500-2952500 GCA_027943335.1 Chamaecyparis obtusa
GCATTTCATCTACCTACCCATCTTGTTGGTCATTAGTTAGGCAAGGTGGACAACATGTGAGAGGAGAAATGCCAAACTTGGTAGATGCATCTATTGTGAATTCCAAACAAGGATCATGCTCTAGTGATGAGTCACTTTTCTTGTTACTAGGAGGTAGGGTAAATGCTTTGGAAAATTTTAAAGAAAGATCATAATTGATTTCAATAAGCTCATACATATCATCATAATCATTATGATCAACATTATTAGCATCAACACTATTATCAACAACATTATCATCCATATCATCATCTAGATTGATCATGATAGGATCCTTAACGTAAAAAGAAAAAGTATCATGCTTAGACAACTTTACTTTCTTAAGATTTGCTTCCTCCCTTGGAATGGTCATAGATTATCCACATTGGTGATCTGTACTTGGGAAAAGGATAACATTGGTGATCTATACATGGGTATAGGATGACATTGAAAATATGTACCCTCGAGATCCAAGTCAGATTTGGAACAACCTTTAGGTCCCAGATCTACATTTACGGGAACCTATGAGATCTCAACTATAAAAAATTTAGATCTATAGCAACATAGTTCCTCTTTCATTTCTAGGTTCACTCAAACCCCCTCTAATCTCTCTCTACATATAATTTTCAGTTCAATTGATTCATTTCCTAGATGGATTATTTGCCTTATCTATCTCCTTCTCAATTCTAAGCAACAAAAGGAATAAAAACCCCAAAATGCATTGATATTACATTGGCATCTTTCTTACCTAGTGGTGTCAATCATACTTGTCTTGAGATGGTTTTGTATTCCAACGTGCCTTGTGAATTGGGGAAATTGGTCCTTTTATGTCATCCCCTTTTCATATTGTACACTACCTACCTACACTAACTAAAGACAAAAACAAACTATAAGGAACCATTTACAAGAACATGAACATAAATACCCTTCCTACTCAACTGTTTAGATTTTAATAAGATTTCAACAAAATTTTAGAAAAGTTGCAAAAATATTTGAGCCATATTTTTATTTTTTTGTGAAATACAAGTGAAAGATATATAAAAATACATTTTAGGGAAATATTTTATCATCACATGGGATGATGTACTATCTTGAAATATATTTCCTCATTCTCTAACGTAAACATGACTTGAACTGACATGTGAGCTATGAATTCTATAAAATACCTCAAACCACCATTTTACAAAAACTATGAAGAATAATCAAAACCCTGAGAAATTCCAAAAATTTCATAAAATCCACCAATTCAATCCTTAGAGCCAAAACCTACAAATTTGTCTCCTATAACAAAGGTCAAATCCTCCTAACAAAGGAAAAGAACCCAAAATTCAAACTCAACCATGGAAACCTGGAACTCAAATCAACTCCACACACTTTGTTAATGGCTAAGTGTAGCAAGATGATGGACAGTTTAGTGGCCACATCCAAAAAAATGAAATTTTTCATAACCCATGCGGGTTCCATAAAATTCAAAATCGTGTTAGGCTTGGTTTTACCAAGCCTAGCAAAAACTAATTAAAAAAGAAAAAAGATCCTCAAAACCCATATAGTTTTTGAGGAACATTATATCCCCCAAAACCCGTGCCATTGGACCATTTCCAACACCAAAAATGAAGGAAAATTTTAGTGGGGAAGCAAATTTTCATCAAAACCCAAGCGTGTTTTTCTTCCATTTGCATTTTTCATCAATTTGCAACAATGGCACCGCATCAGAAAGGTAAGATTTTAGTGTTTTGATTGTTTTTTTTTTATAAGTAGGGTTTTTTAATTGATTTATATTTTTAAAAATTTTGATGTTATATTCTACAAAGAATTCCTCAAAATGAAAAAAGAAATCAAAGACCTCATGTGCAAGCAACAGAAGAAAACCCCGAAAATATTGAACATGAGCAACAACCACAACCATAAAATCCTCCTCCACAACCTCAAAATAATTCTCCTCAATATTCACCACCACTGATAAAACCTCCATGTCCTCCATTAGAACATGTAGATGCCACACAAGATGATCTCATCAAATGCCTTACACATAATAATGCCCACATTTCTATATTGGTCAATAGGTTGAAGTCCTCTAGTCTTGACCACCACTCAACCCTTGGCTTGATGCTAGAAAGAATGGCCAATAGTGCAAATGAGGTTTCTAGGGAGGTTACTGTTACCCTAATTTTCATAAGTATGCAAATTTGGCTAAAATCTATTCTAAGGTCTTTGTTTTACCCCTGCCAAGCATCCCTAAAATTTTCATGGCTTCATGTTTTATTCTCTGGCCTCTGTAATTTGTTTTATTCCTTGGTCTACAGTCATAAAAATTCATAAAAATGTAGTCATTGGAGGCATCAAACCCCTAAAACCCCTAAGCCTTTGTTCTAATTCCTTGTTACTTTATCAGCCACTTAAGTCCTCAAAAAACCCATGTGCGCTTTATTCTCATTGGTTGGTCGCAAGTTCTCTAAGTTCTCCGATGGTTACCCCTTTTATTCAGTGATTCAACAACTACATTGGTTCTCTTAGTCACCAAATGTTTGGTGGTTAAGTCTTAACATCCCATGACCCAGTGAAATAGCTAGCCTTTCCTCAATCACGTATTCGCTAAGTCTTTTGGCAGTCACTTTAGTGGGGTCCCAGTCAGGAAGATTCGATGGTTGTCATGAATTCACAAGGGGTTCTTCTGACACATGCAATCTTGTGATGGTCATCGATCTTCCAAGTATGAAGCACTACAGTGTGTCAGTGGGTCTAATGCCACATCATCCTATGTGGAAGCTCCTGATTGGCTGAAGGGTTGTGATGTGTAACCTTGTCAGAGCGGGCCCGACGGATTGTGTTCAAATGATCCTATGGCTGGCGCATGATCTCATGGGTTATGTCAGAGCCATGAGATTATGCGCCGACCGTCAATTTCACTTTGTTGTTAGAGCCTTGTCAGGTGGGTCTTCATATTTCTTATGTGTTCAAATTTCATTGGCTGATGGGCACACAGCTAGGACATGTTAGTGGGACTGTGTCAGAATCTTTGATGGGACGTCAGAAGGAGGAAGATCGACGGCTAGCGTATCTTCACATAGAGGGTTTTTGACACATGTGATCTTGCACCTGCCATTTGATCTTCCAAGTGTTTAGGTCCTCTCAGTGGGTCCAATGCCAAGTCAGGGTGACATGCCATCTTTTGATTAGTCAAAGTAAAGAGAAAATCTATCAGACCGTGTTGCCAGGCATGCTGATTTTCTCAAATGTGATTGGTTGCTGCATGCTGATAAAGACTTCTAGGTAGACCGATGTGTTAGTGGGGTCATGACTTAATGAGGATCTATGGTAGGTGTATGATCTGAAGGAATATTTGGTGGTCATGAGATCATGTGCCTGCCATTAGATTGGAATCTCAGTTTGAGTGGGTCCATTGTCAGAGCTTGCTGAGGTGTTTGTTGACAAAGCACTTAGAGAAAATAAAAGAATGCCAAGTGGCATAAATGGGCCCAAGCTTGAAGGATTTTGTGAAATGAGACAAGTCTTCAGTTGAGTGGTCGTCGAATGACTTAAAGGGAGAAGGGCTTGAGGTGGGTCCAAAATGACAAGTGTGCTGACATGCTCGATTCTCATTGGGCGCTGACTTCCACGGTGGCTTTGCCTTGTCAGAGATGGGTTTTCAAGCTATTTTTGGGTGCATTACAACCATTCATCTACCGGGAAGGGTTTCTCACTGACGGTTACATTTCAAAGTTTTCTGCTAGCCGTTATATTTCAAAATTCAAATGTCTCTATGAGGGTTTTGCGTTCTTTCGGCCATGCATGACGTTGGGTAGCTTGAGAATTAATTTCTTAGGATGGTCATGGTTGAGGGGGTGATGGAGATGACTATTGGCCAATGTTGTAGGGTACCATGTCGTGTCAAAGGTGCTAAATGGATTGGCACCACCTTTTTCCAGTGTTATTATTGAAAATACAGATATCTTCCAGATCAGATTTGGAGCCTTCATGGCTTAGAGGAGTTGCAGGTGGGTTGGTAGGTCGAGGTTGTTGTGTTTGCAAGTGAGCTCAGTACCGGATGGATGCCCACAAAGAAATATATGATTTGATCACTGGCGTTCTCAGAGATTTTCATAATAAGTGATTAGTACCCTAGGGTTTGATATCATTGTTTAATTTTGTAACCCTAGTTAGGTTTTTACTGTTGCCTACATGCAAGAGGGAATTTATATATTGTATTTTTAGAGCTTTTGAGCTCAGAGTTAGGCAATTGTAAAAGAAATTCACCTTTCTGGAGAGTTACCTATGGCATTTTTTCTACCCTCTGGCTTATACAGTTGTAAATCTTTCATTGATGATTTAGATATTGCAGAGGTATTTTGTGACATCTTTTCTGTCCCTATGCTTCCTTGTCTAAATTATCTCTTATTGGATTGAAGTATATGATGTTTCAGTGATATCTTAGGGTTCCTGATCCATCTCTCTTTCTGCAACTATTGTGTGTTATTGTGGATGATTGAATGTGAATGCTTTTGTGGGTATACTTCAACCCCCTAACAATCTTGTCTCATTCCTATGCCAAGTTGTAGAAGTGAATATTGTTTGCAGGTCATAAATAATGTCTAAATCCCTTAGGAATGCTATTTTTTGTGAAATCCTTTCTTTCCCTAAATAGCCTCTTTCTATTGCAGACCCTTCTATGAAATACTTATGCAAGCCTATTTAGTGAGTTGTGATCTCCTAGACCTGAGTTGTTCATTGTTTTCATCCTCTATACTGAGATCCAAACCCTAATTTTGGTGTATCACCTAGTAGGTAGTTTGCTTTTAGTCATTTCCCTTTCCAAGCATTCCTTCTATCCCTTTCCCTCAAAAGATTTACTTTTCATGTCTAGAAGCAAATTAAGGTGATTATCCAAGAGGAACCAGCCTAGAACCTAGAGGTCTCATCTCAGTTAGCATAGCTCCCACACCTAGAGATGATTCCCATGTTATACTAAGTTATCAAGACCAAGAGAGCTTGAAACAAGGGTGCAAACTTAGTTTATAATAGTTACCAAATGGGGTTCATGGAGGGATAGATGTCAAGCATTTTATGCAGATAGGTTGTCATATGATGAAGTGAAAAAGGTCCTACTTAAAAGTGACATATGTGCTCTTTTCATTGATCCTAGTACTAGTAACACCCTATAACAAAAGAAGACCCAACTTCTTATACATTGGTGTGTTCACAATAGGATGAAAGCATCTTTTTGGCATAGGTGGTATATGGTATTTGACCAAGCACCCTATAATAATTGGGAGGTGCCTCTATATTTTTTGAGAAACCTATATTGTGAGTTTATCCTCAGTGAGAAGCCAAATTAATTTGACATCAATAAGTTCCAGGGTAGAGGGAGAGGCTCTGTGTAGGATAGACCTAGGGCTTGTAGGGTGTGTTTTCACTAGGGATTGCACCTGAGTATGGCTAAGTGTAGAACCTAGCAATCCCGTGAAACATGGGACTATTCTCAGGCTGTGGGTAACCTATCTGAGAATAGACCTCTGGATTATGGGCCGGCTTCCCCTTGAATCACCTAAAAATTAACTAATCTTTGAAGGAAAAGGGAGAGAGTGTGCATGAAAATGAAACTAAAACTAACTTGACTCACTGAACTTTGATAGATCCACAAACTAAAAACAAACTCATAATATGATTCAGAACATAACCTGAGCATCACAACTCTTTCCTAATCTGATTTTTTCCTTAGAAATAACCACGTGTCAGTTGTAGATGAGAAGGGAGAACAATTTCCGAAAACCCAAATACATTGAAATGCACACAAATTGAGACCTTAAGAAATAATAGTGCTTGTGAACATCAAAATGAACAAAATATCAAGTAAAAGACTAATTTTTAATCACAATACATGACATGAAATCCATCAAAATAACTTGCAAAGCTGTAGGAAAAAGAAGGACAATTGCTATAAACTAAATTGAAGGGAGCCAAAGAATAGCTTGCTTCTCCTGAGCTACAAAAAGTCACCTCCAAGAAAGAGGGAATGAAGAACTAACTCCTATCACAAAAAGTGAGAGGTATAAAAATGAAAACCCAAGGAATCTGCATTCATGACCCAATACGTCCTAAAAATGGAAAATTCTCCCAATAAGCCCATGAATGCCTCCTCAACTTGGATGCCAACTCCCAAGATTCTAGGGGGGTGAGGAAAGTGGGACCCCTTAAAATATCTAGTCAAAGAAGACTAATATACCCACTAAGTCATCCCCTATAAATAATAATCTAACAAGGGTTTATAAAAACACCACTTGTCGATATCTTACAATAGTAAGCGCAATGATTTTGACAATAAAATTTTTACCCCTCCTATACCATGTTGTAAACATAAGTGGATCCTAAATATAGTTTCAAGATAATTCTCAACTCAATAATGAGGAGAAAGCATCTTAGAACATTGACATTTTAACAAAATCCATACTACATGAATATACCCAAACATATGTTATAGACCCCCACTAAAAAAAACTTAGGCTCCCCCCCATACAAAACCCTCGGCCCCTAGGATGAAATAATCACCTAAAACTATATCCTAAAAGGATCCCACTTTTATAAAAGCACAAAACCCTTGGCTCTTGATTGCGAAGAGGACTAAGATTTCATAGTGACACAAAAGAGGGAAACTTTCCCTTATTCCACTCTGCCCACGCCTGGATTGGGAAGTTGTCGGTGATGAACAGGAAGAATGGTCTTGCTGGAGTTCCAATTTGGCAAGATGTTGAACATACTTGGAAGGTAGGTGACTGACTCCACTACATTTAATTTGCATTTGATTTTATTGCTATCTTTGCTTCCTTGAGGGTACCATGTTGTTTTTTGTAAATTGTGTATCTGATATTATCTCCTTTGCAACTTGCTGATTCATTGGTAATATTCTTAGTTGAATGATGAACAAAGGCACCCTCATTGTGTTTACTTTTCACCTGAATGAGACTAGAGCATGATAGTGTGTGCCTCTACATTTGAATTGAAAGTAGGGCAATATGTTGTATTCTGTATCACTGGCATTGTTTCTGAGTATTTGAGGCATCTCTGTCAAGTTGCTATTTCATTAAGAGGCCCCATGACCCGTGGGTAGGGCATTGTAAATGAACTATTTCATTCATCCGCTGGCACTGTGAATAACTAGGGCACGAACCTGGCACTCCTTGCATATTGGTGCTTGCCGAGTGTGTATTCAATGAATGCACTGTGATAATTCTCTATTTGTTATTTGTAATGATGAAATTTTTTATTTCTATTGATTCGTGAGGGCATGGTGTTGTGCCTTGCAACAGACCTGTGGCATGTATATGATTTGTGTTTTCTATTATATTTATTTGTTTGTAATTTGAGGCACCCCCTTATTTGATGAGGACACTGTGAGTTGACTAGGACATGAACCCTAAGTGCCATTATGCGTTCATCCTTACATTGTTTCACATTCTTCTATTTCATCTTATATTGCTTGAAAGGACGGACAAGGTCCTACTATCCCGTGAGGTGCTAGGGCCTCGTTTATTGATTCCATTTCAAATCTATCTATGATCCTTCTTAATACGCACCCTAGGGCATCACTATTGTTAGTGTGACATGTTAATTGCACATTGAAATTGGGAAGTATCTTGTACGGCCCATGAATACCTAGGGCATTGCTTGTTTGTTATGGCATTTGATAAACACTTGCTTGCTATTATGGCATTGATAAACACTTGCTTGTTGTTATGACATTGTACTTGAGATCCTATGGCTTTACATCTCTGCTATTTTCTTCCTTTATGTGTGAAAAGGGAGATGTTACCCATGTTCTGTTATTGACCCGTGAACAAGCTATGAATATTATCCCACTGGTGTATACATTCCATGAGCTAGAGAGCGTTATATTTTGTTGCGCGGTACTATGCCTTTGTCTATTCATGGTCTTTCAAGAACTTGTGATCAATTTCAAGCATCTATTTTGGTGTCCCAAGAGCTTATGGAGTCAAGGCACTGACATTATATATTATTATGTCTTCTCCTTTTTGATATGTCGACTTCCATCACTGTAGACAACTCACGTTCTATTGCCTTTTGGGATGTGCATGTGATAGCATTTCCCTCTCTATATGTAGGCACACCATTTTACTTACTACTAACACCATCTAAATTTTCTTGCTATTATGTCAACTTCCACTCTATGACTTTCATACAAGCATCACTGATTATTAATGCTTCATGCTTATATGATCTTTGCATGCCACCAGTTTATGTAATGATGGAGACTGAAAGCCATAAGAATGTTGATTTGCACTCCTTCAATTGTCTAGTGTTCATAGCTCATCTGATCTGCAACTCCATTTTTCTACTCTTGATGCCATGATTACCATGATGATTACTGTTGATGTGATATCTTCTTAGCTTTCTCAAGGCATTGGTGTTTGATTTTTTGGCATGTGCTACTACAGCATTGTTTAGCTTGGGTGCTACATATTTTTATGAGATATCACTGTTATTTATATCGGTGCCATCCATTACGACTTGTATATAACTGTTGCATGATGATTGGCCTGCAACCTATCATATCCTTTTTGCACAGTGCTTTAGATCTGGGGTTCTTGATTACTTACTGTTCCACATATTTGATGAGTTGATTCCTATTGTTGATATTCACTATGAGTTGTGCTTAAGCATGATCATGCTGGTATCTATGCATCTGTTCTTGTGTGTCTCATTTACTGAATCTTTCCCTATTCATCATGGGTGCTCTTGGCTTGTGATGCAGCCACTACCAAGGAAATGAGGTTTTCCTGGCATTGACTACATCATAGGTCAAGGTCATTCATCTGCACATGGAACAAACACATTAGTAAAAATAATGGTATTTCTTTTATTTTCCTGAGCCTCTTTTATGCACCTGTTCTGAGCATAGCCTGTGTTAGAGGTGTATAGCTGAGTGCATGTATGGGCATTTGTAGATAAGTACTATGACACCAGGCATTGCTTAGATCTATTGGATCTAACCCACTCCTTCTTCTGTTATCTCCAGGTTCAGGATCATAGGAGCACACTAGGGACACCACAGAGATAGACTTCTTACCAGGCAATGTCTAGTACCCCCATACTTCATGTTCATTACTATGTATATTTGTAATCATTTATGGAATTCCAGCAATGGCTATGCTCATGGCATGTGTGAGCTTAGATAGATGTTATTTTCAGTTCTTTGCCTTCTGTACATCATGCTTAACATTAATATATGCACATGTAATCTTAGATGCAGAAATTTATCTCTTTTCCCTTCATCTACTTTGCAAATGAAATGAATGCAAATATAAGAAAGACCACTAATAACACAAACTAGGCTGCATTAGCTCATCTAGTAACTAGGCCTCCAAAAGAGTAAAAATATTGGTAACATTCTGGTGACCTCTATGGAATGCTTTCCTACTAAGCATCATGACCAACTACCTTAAAGATCCATTGGGCATAGAGTCATAAAGCCTCAAATCTGAACATGGCTCCCAAACAAAACAACCTCCTTCTTCAACAGAACTAAAGGTAACTACCTGGAAAACTACTCAGGCTTATTGCTACCCAAACCACATTGAAAACAAACTAAAAACTGGGAACAAACTGAAAGAAACTTGTGCTAAGGCACTTAGGAAACACAGAAACTAAAAAAATCTTATCCTACCCTACTCTAACCAGTCTCAGCAAACTAGTTAAACAAATCCATTAATTGGATTGTTGAAATAGCTTCCCATTCTCCTCAAAATGATATACTTTTGATATTTGATGCCAAAAAAGAGAATATGGAACACAAAAATGTACTGAACTATTTGGCATATCAACCTTTGAATTTGGCATACCAGACTACTAACCTCAAATAGATCATAGATGCTATCCTCCCAAGGAGTTTGATGATGTTGAATAAGCTCCTAGTCACCAAAGAATGGGCTTCTGACATCACCCTCCATTGAGTCCTTGAGTATGCATTTCTTGCCTTACCCCATCTGAGCTAGATATCTGATAGGACACCCCCTAGAGAGCATGAAACTAGGCCTCTCTTGCTGCTCAGTATGCATCTTACAAATATCTTCAGCATGCTGATAAAAAATCTACCCCTCCATGATAGTCTGCCACAAAATTTCTTCTTCTGCAGTTAGAGGATCATCCTCTTCATTAGTTAGAGCATCCAATAGCTTATCAAAGCTATCCAACTGTATCATCTTCTTAACAATCTCTGGCCCCTCCTCATGGTCCAAGAAACAAGATTCTTGAGATTCATCCACCACTTTGTTGCAAACGGGCCCAAATTCTATAATTGGTATAACATTAGCCTCTTGAAGAGAAAGGTCTTCCTTACGAACATACAAGCCAATATCCTTTTCAGGAACATCAACAAGGGTGGAATAGAAAATATCAATTATGAAATCAAAATCATGTTATTGTTCTAAGTTAGTAGCAGTTGTATCATCTTTTTTATCATAAATAGATAGCTCAACTAGTAAATTTTGCACTACTTAATCTTGCTCAATATAAGAAGGCATCTCCTCAAATAAATTAGTTAGGCTCTCACCTTCTTCACTTTCTTTCTTATCCTTATCTAGCTGCTCTAATCCATCTTCATATAACAAGTCTACTTGTTCCTCATGATCATCATGAAAAAGTACACTTAAAAAATCATCCTCCTCTTAGTGGCCTGAAATGCTATGAGGTGTAGGGGCTCTTTAGGAATTGGCTTATAGGGCTTTATCTACTGCAGGACAAGCTCATTCTCACTTAGGAAGTCAAACCTTTGAGGTGTCTCTTTTATAGGAATATAATGAAGTGGCTGGAAATCAGAGATAGGGTCATGAATAGGCTCTAAAAATGCATGGAGATTAGGCTCTTGTTGACTAGGATTCTGAACTGAAGGAGAAATCCTAAAGCTTGGAATTTCAATAGTGGTGCTAGTGGACTTACCAGGTAAGAAACTTGGGATTTGAACCTTGTGAGTCTCCTGTTTGGTCTGTAAAGCTTCTAGGTTCTCTTCAGTAGCATGAGGCATCTCCTTCTGGATCTCATCCTTAACAAGAGCTAGCATCTCATAACCCAGATACAAGGTCCATGAGGGTCTCCAAGAATGCGTTAAGCTTCCAATGCCCTCTAGTGGATCTGGTGAGCTCTCTTACATTGGGGAAGCAAAAACTTCTTGATCTCCTTGCCTCTGTACTTGTGCCAATATATTCTCAATCAATTGATCCTTTTCTGCAATCTACTTGGCAAATGTCTCCTGCTCATGATCATGAAATTCATCCTTTTCTACTAACTCTTTTCAAAAGTCTTCCTCCTTTGTAGCTATATCATAGATGCTCCTTATGAATTCTTGATGGTCTTCAAGACTCCTCTTATAAACCTTCTCTTTTTTCAAGATCAGATTGTTCTTCTCTTCAAGGATATCCTCATGCATTGCTATCTAGCTATGTAGTTGCCTTGAGAGCTCCTCTTTCTGAGCCACCGTCTCTACATAGTCTTTCATGAAATAGCTTCTCTACTCCTGAAAAACTACCAATAAAGAGGATATGGAGTTTGGATCTAAAGTGGTATTAGGCTGATTGTAAGGATTGCAATGGTGATCTTCATATGGAGGTTGATAGGAATGCTACCAAGATGCTTGATGTTGGGTGGGGGGGTATGGCGGTGCATGCTGGTAATTTGTTGCTGCTGGGCTATTTTGACTATATGCTACTGCTTGGCTAGCCTGATATGGGATGAATGCTGGCACATGGGTGGCCTTCTCATGATATGGGGGGTGATAGGGAGAATATGCAGTATACATTGACATGCTTGCTCATCAAATGAGCTAGTAAAAAGAAACTTCTGAAACTTATCAGCACCTGAACTGCTTAAACCAGTAGATTTTTCTAAGAGTCACCATGGTGCTTGAAACAAAATACCTCTTGAAGGTTGAATGCACTGAAGATCACACTGAAATCTTAGTGAATGATGGGAAACAAATTTGGCCCACCAGGCATGCCAAAAACTATTGTCACTAGGGATTGCACCCGAGTATGGCTAAGTGTAGAACCTAGCAATCCTGTGAAACATGGGACTATTCTTAGGCTATGGGTAACCTATCCAAGAATAAACCTATAGATTAGGGGCCGACTTCCCCTTGAATCACCTAAAACTTAACTAATCTTTGAAGGAAAAGGGAGAGAGAGTGCATGAAAATAAAACTAAAACTAAGCCAATTCACCAAACTTCGATAGATCCACAAATTGAAAACAAACTCACAAAATAACCTGAGCATCACAACTCTTTCCTAATCCAATTTTTTCCTTAGAAATAACTAGGTGCCAGTTGTAGATGAGAAGGGAAAATGATTTCCACAAACCCAAATACATTGAAACGCACATAGATTGAGACCTTAAGAAATAACAGTGCTTGTGAACATCAAAATGAACAAAATATCAAGTAAAGGACTAATTTTTAATCGCAATACATGACATCAAATCCATCAAAATAACTCGCAAAGCTATAGGAAAAAGAAGGACAATTACTATAAACTAAATTGAAGGGAGCCAAAGAACAGCTTGCTTCTCTTGAGCTACAAACAGTCACCTACAAGAAAGAGGGAAAGAAGAACTAACTCCTATCACAAAAAGTGAGAGGTATAAAATGAAAACCCAAGGAATCTGCATTCATGACCCATGACCTCCTAAAAATGGAAATTCTCCAAATAGGCCCATGAATGCCTCCTCAACTCAGATGCCCAACTCCCGAGATTCTAGGGGGGTGAGGAAACTGGCACCTCTAAAAATATCTAGTCAAAGAAGACTAATATACCCACTAAGTCATGCTTTATAAATGATAATCTGACAAGGGTTTATAAAAACACCACTTGTCGATATCTTACAATAGTAAGAGCAATGATTTTTACAATAAAATTTTTACCCCTTCTATACCATGTTGCAAACATAAGTGGATCCTAAATATAGTTTCAAGATAATTCTCAACTCAATATTGAGGAGAAAGCATCTTAGAACATTTACATTTTAACAAAAATATACCCAAACATATGTTATAGACCCCCACTAAAAAAAACATAGGCTCCCCCCATACAAAACCTCAGGCTCTAGGATGAAATAATCACCTAACACTATATCCTAAAAGGATCCCACTTTTATAAAAGCACAAAACCCTTGGCTCTTGATTGAAAAGAGGACTAAGAGTTCATACTAACACAAGAGAGGGAAACTTTCCCTTATTCCATTCTTCCCGTGTCTAGATTGGGAAGTTGTCAGTGATGAATAGGAAGAATGGTCTTGCTAGAGTTCCAATTTGGAAAGATGTTGAACATACTTGGAAGGTAGGTGACTGACTCCACTGCATTTCCTTTGCATTTTATTTTATTGCTATCTCTACTTCCTTGAGGGCACCATGCTATGTTTTGTAAATTGTGTATCTGATATTGTCTCCTTTGCAACTTGCTGATTCATTGGTAATCTTCTGAGTTGAATGATGAACAAAGGCACCCTCACTGTGTTTACTTTTCACCTGTATGAGACTAGGGCATGATTGTGTGTGCCTCTACATTTGAATTGAAAGTAGGGCACTGTGCTATATTCTGTATCACTGGCATTATTTTTGAGTATTTGAGGCATCTCTGTCAAGCTGCTATTTCATTGAGAGGCCCGATGACCCATGGGTAGGGCATTGTAAATGAACTGTTTCATTCATCCGCTGGCGCTATGAATAACTAGGGCATGGGCCTAGCACTCCTTGCATATTGGTGCTTGCCAAGTGTGTATTCAATGAAGGCACTGTGATAATTCTCTATTTGTTATTTTCAATGATGACATTTTGTATTTCTTTTGATTCATGAGGGAATGGTGTCGTGCCTTGCAATAGACCTGTGGCATGTATATGATTTGTGTTTGCTATTATATTTCTTTGTTTGTAATTTGAGGCACCCCATTATTTGATGAGGACATTGTGATTTGACTAGGGCACGAACCCTAAGTGCCATTATGCATTCATCCTTACATTGTTTCATGTTCTTCTGTTGCATCTTATATTACTTGAAAGGACTAACAAGCTCTTGCTATCATGTGAGGTGCTAGGGCCTTGTTTATTGATTCCATTTCAAATTTGTCTATTACCCTTCTTAATAGATGCCCTAGGGCATCGCTATTGTTACTGTGACATGTTAATTGCACATTGAAATTGGGAAGTGTCTTGTACGACCCATGAATACCTAGGGCATTGCTTGTTTGTTATGGCATTTGATAAACACTTGCTTGTTGTTATGGCATTGATAAACACTTGCTTGTTGTTATGGAATTGTACTTGAGATCCTATAGCTTTACATCTCTACTATTTACTTCCTTTATGTGCGACAAGGGAGATTTGACCCATGTTCTGTTATTGACCCATGAACAGGCTATGAATATTATCCCACTAGTGTATACAACCCATGAGCTACAGAGCATCATATTTTTTTGTGCAGTACTATGCCTTTGTCTATTCATGGTCTTTCAAGAACTTGTGATCAATTTCAAGCATCTATTTTGGTGTCCTGAGAGCTTATGGAGTCAAGGCACTGACATTATATATTATTATGTCTTCTCCTTTTTGATATGTCAACTTCCATCATTGTAGAGAACTCATGTTCTATTGCCTTTTGGGATGTGCATGTGATAGCATTGCCCTCTTTGTATGTAGGCACACCATTTTACTTACTACTGACACCATATGAATTTTCTTGTTGTTATGTCAACCTCCACTCTATGACTTTCATACAAGCATCACTGATTATTAATGCTTCATTCTTATATGATCTTTGCATGCCACCAGTTTATGTAATGATGGAGACCAAAAGCCATAAGAATGTTGATTTGCACTCCTTCAATTGTCTAGTGTTCATAGCTCATCTAATCTGCAACTCCATTTTTCTACTCTTGATGCCATGATTACCATGATGATTACTGTTGATGTGATATCTTCTTAGCTTTCTCAAGGCATTGGTGTTTGATTTTTTGGCATGTCCTACTACAACATTGTTCAGCTTGGCTGCTACATATGTTTATGAGATATCACTATTATTTATACTGGTGCCATCCATTACGACTTGTATATAACTATTGTGTGATGATTGGCCCGCAACCTATCATATCCTTTTTGCACAGTGCTTCAAATCTAGGGTTCTTGATTACTTATTGTTCCACATATTTGATGAGCTGAATCCTATTGCTGATATTCACTATGAGCTATGGTTAAGCATGATCATGCTGGTATCTATGCATCTATTCTTGAGTGTCTCACTTACTGAATGTTTCCCTATTCATCATGGGTGTTCTTGGCCTATGATGTAGCCACTACCAAGGAAATGAGGTTTTCCTAGCATCGACTACATCACAAGTCAAGGTCATTCATTTGCACATTGAACAAACACATTAGTAAAAACAATGGTATTTCTTTGATTTTGTCAAGCCTCTTTTATGCACCTGTCCTGAGCACAACCTGTGTCAGAGGTGTATAGCTGAGTGCATGTATGCACACTTGTAGATAGTTACTGTGATACCAAGCATTTCTTAGATCGGTTGGATCTAATCCACTCCTTCTCTTATCTGTAGGTTCAGGATCACAGGAGCACACCGGGGACACCATGGAGATAGACTTCTTACCAGGTAATGTCTGGTACCCCCCTACTTCATGTTCATTAATATGTATATTTGTACTCATTTATGCAATTCTAGCAATGGCTATGCTCACGGCATGTGTGAGCTCAGATAGATGTTCTTTTCAGTTCTTTTCCTTTTGTACATCATGCTTAACATTGATATATGCACATGTAATCTTAGATGCAGAAATTTATCTCTTTTCCCTTCATGTACTTTGAAAATGACATGAACGCAAATATAAGCAAGACCACTAATAACACAAACTAGGGTGCATTATCTCATCTAGTAACTAGGCCTCCAAAAGAGTGAAAATATTGGTAACAGGGTAGTTCAACCACAACATAGGAGGCCTCTAGCTAAAAAACCCATGGTTCATGTTGTGGTCCTAATAATTGTGAAGGAGTCTATAGATTTACAGACTCTTCATGCAAACACATCATTGATTGATGTCATTATTGACCATGGCACAATTTTTGTCAGAGAAGAGCATGGATCAACACCTATGCCACCTCTATCATCATCAGATGCACCATTTGGATCAGCCCAACCCATTGAGCATATGTGCCTCAATTATCAGGGTATATGTGTTGGGGTAGATATTGATGCAAATGAGGATGGTTCAAGATCCCAATCCTGTACACATTGTGGGGATAGATGACATGCATTCACTACTAAGGATACAACCCTCATAGATGACTTGATGATAATGGTATTTGTCTAGACAACAAAGACACATTTGTTTATTTGTGTTTTAACATGTTTTTGAATTAGGTAAAAGAAGGTTTTTGAATGGGCCCAAAAACCATGTACATTCAATTTTTGAAGGGAACTATAACCCAAATCTAGAATATCAAAAGAATAAAGACCTAACGAAATAGCTGGGGAAAAGGATAAAACTTACATCACCCCTCCAGCACAATACACCAGTAGAACTACCAGCAGCACAAGACCAGCATTACAATTGTAGCCAAAGAAAGTAGAGAAAGAAAGGCATGAGCTACATAATTCAGAAGAGTAGAGCCACTTCTTTACAAAAACATCAGATATCTAGGGTTTTAGGCTCCCTAAACCAAACATAAGGGTTTTGGTGGCTCCCATAACTAGAATGGTTTCAAACAACCAATAGAGCTGGTAGAACCAGTCCAGTCTATTAAAACCATACCATCTAAAAAATAACAGCTTAAATATTTGAGCTTGAAAATCCTTAGCTACACCATAGCTTTAGGGTTTTGGAAGGCTCCCCCAACCATAGATAAAGAAGTGAGAAAAAGGATGACTCCCCAAACCACCAAATCAGGAACTACGTGGAAAAAGAAAAGATTGTCAAACATCTCTGGAAAAAATAGAGCTCTCCAACTTAGGCTGAAACCACTAGGGTTTTGAAAGGCTCCCCCAACCTTTAACAAAGAGATGGAATAGAGAAAGACTCTCCAAACCACCAAATCACAACCTGCCAAGAAAAGGATAAGACCATTTAAGATCTCTGGCATAAATAGAACCCTCCAGTAATATCCTTACACACCGTGGTCATTCTCCATCCAGTCCCACAACACCTTCATGTCATTCAAAGATGGAAAAAATCAATCACAACTACTAGCCTCCACCTGACAGCCACTGTCCACCTCAATAGGATTTTCCCCCTCTATAGGATTCAGGGAAGAGGAAAGAAGAAGCAGAGAAGGGCTCTTCCACCAACAAATCACAAGAATAAATCCCACCTCAATAGGGATGAACTCCCCCTCAATAGGAGTGTATCAGAGAGGAAAAAGAATGGAGATAGAACAGTCCCTACACCAAATGACGAGAAAGGCCAAAGGAGGGACAAAACTAACCAAGGCCGGAGACATAATAGTTGACAAAGAGACATACTCAGCCAAATAGACTCTGGCAAGAGTAACCTCAAACCCCCAACAAAGTAAATCAAAGTTTAAAATCTAGAGAGGCTCTCCCTCATGAGACCACCTCCCTCTTCCACAAAACAGGCAGAAAAAGCAAAGAAAATCTTGTTTCCCCACCTTCTTAGGCTCAAGAAAATAAAAGTAAATAATTAATCACCTAAATCTTATAAAATTAAATAATTTTTTATTTAGAGAATAATTTAAATTTATACATGAATAATATGCATTGTAGGGTGTAGCAAGTGACACGAGCACACCACAACGTGTTCATTTAAGTAGACGTACACATGTAGGTTCGACACCAGAGGTAATTTTTTAAAAATATTCATAAAAATAGAATAATATGTATGTTTCAAAATATATTTTGTTAATATATGCATATTTATTTGGTGTTTTATAGGGCTTGTCGGCTGCTTAGATTTTTGAAGTTGATGATATCACACTTTTTGCCATTGACTTTGAGTTTGAAAGCTTTGCGGTATAATATTTGTTTCCCTTATGTTAATTTTTTTTTTGCTAGGGTAGACATTGGGAAAGAGAAAAAAATCCTTGAGGACACCCAAACAACAAAAGGCAATTCAATAGAATTTAAGTTTATTTGTTGAAATGTATTATTCGTGATTAAACATGTACTTTTAGTCTATATTGATGAATGGACCTAACTTATTTGTTCTATACATAGAAACAATTGAGTTTTATAGAATTAATGAATGCACCTGATATCGTTGATGTTTAGGAGAGAAGAGGTAAAAAATTTATATTTACTTTCAATTGCATTCTTGATTGTTCTAAATCTCTTAGAAATCCTTCCTATATGACTATGACATATGTTATGATTGTTCATACAGGAATTGGTCATAGTTGCCTCATCAGTGGTGATGTCTCCTAAGAGTACAAGAGAGCCATCTGAGGTTTCGGTATGCATTTTTTATATATACATGTTAAACATATGCGTTTAGATATGAGTACATGCATTTTTGTTTTTTTAGTGTTTCCTAACATGTATGTTATTAACTTGTATTGATTTTATTTTACCTGTTAAAGGCCTCTTCACAACTTCCCATGGATCCTCTACCTTTACATTTTGTTAAAAGTCCAGCTCATGCAAGATGGGGACCATCGGCTTTAGAGAATGACCCAATTGTAGAAGAAAGAGATGAGGTAACCAAAAATTCAATCTCCAACAAATTACAATCCAATATTTAGTTATTTTGAGAAAAGATATCTGATTTAACATTTGAATTGTTCTTGTGCAGACACCTAGTGAGCAATCTACTACTTTGAAGAGGCTCAATTTTGATGATCCAACATAGTCGTAGTTATTAATGGAGATATAAAAATATAGTTGTGGTTATTAAATGACCAATTTTTGTATATATTCAATATTTTTATTGTATATATTAACCTTGACATAGTCAATGCCACACTTTTGTAACTCTATTATTCATTTGATATGTATGCCATTTTTTGATATGTACACAATTATTGTTCATTTTGATATATATGAAACTTGATATTCGATCCAATTTGTTCATTTGTTCATTGTTAGTATGTAAATATACTTGTGTGTATGTACTCACGTGTAGGATTTATGCCTTAAGTATATTCATTTGTATTCAAGTACATTATTCATAATGTAAATTCATGTGTATGAGCTACCTGTATGACTTAAGTGAATTCATGTGTATGCTTTATAGTCTATGTGCTACATGTATGGTTCATGACTTAAAAAAATTTATGTGTACACTTTATGTGCTACGTGTGTTCACATGTGTAATTCATCATTTAAGTGAATTCATGCTTTATGTGCTACATTGTATTCATGTGTATCCTTCATACCTTACAAGTATTCTATTTGGCTAAAGAAGAACCATGGTTTATACGTTATTTACATGCATGCTTCATAAGTGTATACAAACAATGTGTATGGATATCTAAATGTGTGATTCATGCCTTGATCATATGATCACTACCTTATGTGTATTAGTATTCATGCCTTGCATACATTCATGACTATAATCATGTCTTACGAGTGTTTTTCTATACGATCCATGCCTTACATATATTTGTGGGTGCCCTTCATTCTTTGAAGGTTTTCTTGTGTGAGAGAGAGAGAGTGAGAGAGAGAGAGAGGAAATAAGAAGAGTCATGCATGTATATACATATATATACATATATCTATATAAATATATGTATATATAACTATAGATATGCATATATACTTACATAGAAATATATCATATATGTAAATCTATACAAAGGTGTATTGTATTACACATTTACAGGTAATTGTTTTAATATTTTCATAACCTGTATAGGTTATGTGAAACTAAAAATGTTGTTTTATGTCTTCATAACCCATACGGGTTATGTAGAACTTGAAATTGTGATTTTTTCCTTTTAAAATCCAAGTGGGTTATTTTGTACACCATAATCTGTATGGTAATTTATAGATTGGTAAAAGGTTTGGAATATGACCCCAAGGCTTGCAAGCTCATTTTCCCTCCAATTTTGTCCATTTACACATTTTTTCTTCTTTCAACATGATTTCTCAACTCGTCGTCATCAGATTTACAAATGATCTAGTGGGTATCTCTAAAATTACTATCATCATCTCACACATCTTCTAAGCTTTCTGACCATATAATTTTTTCTATTTGTGGACAACATTAGCATAGTAAACTTTAATTTTCTTTACCAGTGTCTTCACAGTCCTCATAGACATATGTCTACCATTTTTTTAATAACTTTTGATCTACTTTACCAAATTCAAAAAAAATTACATATTACTATTCTACACTAGATTCTATACACTTTTTTAAAAAAGTTTGCAATTTGGATTATTTTGATGCAAGTTATGCCCAACGCACAACAAGTACTAGATTTTCAGGATGCAGTTACTTCAAAAAATCATAAAAATTAAAATACTCAACAGAAAATTACAAAAAAATACAAAACTTGTTGGCAAAATGGTCAGTGCTCCCCTCGGGATTCATAACATGGCTTAACCACCTCCTATGTCTTCTATAAGTCTAGTGGCTTTTCGAGCATTAACAGGTCGATCTTTTGGTACAACGATAATTACTACTTATAACAAGTGGTATTAGAGCTTGGTCATAGGTTCAAATGCTCAGGGGGAGATTGTTGGCAAAATGGTCAGCACTCCCTTCAAGATTCGTGACATGGATTAACCGCCTCATGTGTCTTCTATAAGTCTAGTCATTGTATCAGACATTAATAGGTCAATATTTTGGTGCAACGAAAACTACTACTTATAAAAAAACTTCTATATCTCACTCTTACCTATCATCCTACCAAAAGGTTTTGTAAAATACTAAATCTAATTATATAGTTTGTGAAGCACACAAAAACAACTATGTTATGTTTTTCTGAAAAAATTATGAATATTTTTTCGTGTGTGAGAAGTTTGACCCTCTTAATCGTATCTATTTTTTTAAAACTTTAGTAGTTTAGAAACTAGATTCAAAGTACTACAATTCTTATTCTTTACACAAATCCTAGTTTTGAGTGCATGATCCTCAAATCTCTCAGTGAAGTTCAAGTTTCATTGATTTCATAAAAAAGTGGCCACTTATACCCCCCTTTTTGTTCACCATCTTGGTGCACTTACCCTAACATCAATCTCTCTTTTGCATGATTTTCAATTTTCTTATTAATAATTTAATGCAATTTTAGTATTTCTTGTTTATATCAATTCACTCAACTTTTAAAATACTTTACTCTTTTATTTATGTAATTGAGTGTACAAGAAAATATTGTTTTAATCATAATATTATTTATTCAATTGATAATTTATTATTAATTAATTAATTTATCTCTATTTTAACTTTTGACTTTAATAATTATTTAAATTCTTAAATTTCACAATTTAGACTTTTAATTAAGTATTTTAAATTAATAAATGTATTTAACTAATTCCCATTAATTAAATACCCTCACATTTTATTTTTTATATTTAATAAGATTTAATTATCTAAACCATATAACTAATCTTAGTAAATCAATTAACCATTTTACAACAATCACACCAACCAACCAAATAATAATAAAAACTAATTGAACCTAATAAAATGATAATCATGCTTAAACGAAAGGCTTATGAATTCACATCACCTAGACAAATTTAGAATGGTAATAATCATAAACTTGTCCACTATTTCAAGACAATAAAATGGATTAGATTGGGATTTTGACCTAAATGTTATCTCTCATCTCTTACCATCGAGACATTGTGGTAGGGCACACTCATCTTGACAATTCAAGGAAGTCGATGCCCAATACCTACAAACCTACATAAAAAGATAAGCATGTACATCCATACATATAACAAGCAATGACATGGATCAGGACATCATGTGGATCCCACAAGTAGGTAACTATGACCTCGTCCCTCAACCACATCAAACATGTCGAACAAAAAGGTAAAACATGCATGATAGACATACACATACAAGTATGAGGTAAGTAAAATCATGAATATAAACAACATTTTTAACATATGAATAATCATCATTAAAGTAACTAACATCTAACTGTAAACATATGATATCTCATGATTATCCAATATCAAATCACCATGCAATGTCATACATCCAAAACCTCATAATAAAGATGAACTAATCAACGGACACATGAAAGTGGTCTAAAAGAGTTTGGCAATATGAAACTAAAAAAGTAATCTATGGGTGGGCACTACATGTTTCCTCAATTTAAAGGATTTCTCTTTGGGCCAAGTACAATTTCTTAAGGCATGTGACGGGTGCATGAAAAGAGAATAAAAACACATCCCTCTATTTTTTTAGCTCAATTATCCACATTTCACATTGTAAATTTGGCAATATTAATTGAGGAAATAGATCTCCAATTCTTGAAAAGGTTGCAGACCAACCCAATCAGGAAAAGTGTAATAGTTTTGATCCATGGTTGTCTAGGTCTTGAATGCGACTCACCAAGTTAACTTGAAGGCTTCATGCTCTAAAATCCAAAGTTTGCATTGACTTTGGTGACAGTGTTCAATTCTTTCCTTTAGAATGTTCTTCTTGCCTTTATATTTTTGTTACGTTTGGTGGAGGATTTCTCAACATGTAATTATTTATTGATTTTGAGCATGTTGAGGTAAGCTCTTTGATTTCTTCCTAAAGCTTGGTTAGATTTTGATTTCATGGCTTGAGAATGGTTGGAAAATTTTGTCTGATGAATTTAATCATATTGCAAACTTGTTTGAAGGCATTTGATGAAGTTTTAAATATTTTTCTTAAGTTTACGAGAAAATGGAAGTTTTCTTTGTTTTATGCTTTTGGAATTCTCTTGGGTGAGTGAATGAATGAAGTGAATACATTTTTGGGATGAGAATCATTTGGAAACCAATGGTATTTCTTAGATTTTTGATTGGTTGAGTTTGAAATTTTGGTGATGTGGCTTGGTTGGCTTGTATGCACCTAGGTTGAGAAATTTTTAATATAGTTCTAATTTATATTGTAATATAGTTATTATGATTGATTTATGTTTATGTGATAATCTTGTAGTTGATCTTGAGTGTTTTCTAGGCCCAAGTGGATCCATAATCTTGATTGTAAACCAATGGAGTTTGTGGTGGAAGCGACTCTAGAAAGTGTATAAGGAGAATTAGCCTTAGATATGTGGTATTGTGGTTGGATGAGTTAATGTGTGAATATGTGAGGTGATATTTGAAATGTTGCAATTGGTACAAGTGTTACATGTGGGTTCAAGTGGATCCACATTCTTGAATGTAAGCTAATGGGAAAAATGTCATGGAATAATGTTGATAATATGTTAAGTGAATGGGAAATCAAGGAGATGAATGGTCATTGTAATGTACTTTTGTGTTTACCTTAGATGGATTCTATGATTTTGTGTGTGTACCTAGTGGCTTGGATGTGTTTCCATGTTGTCCATATGTGGAAGGATTTTTGTGTTTTATGCATTTCATAGTCTTAGTTGATCATGTGCCCCTTGCACCCTTATGCTTGAGTTGTGATCTCAGAATCTTATGACATATATCCTTGTGTGAGGACATATGCTACTAGCTTGTGTATATTAAAACCCTTATTGCATCTCTACATATGGCTTGTTTGGGCCATATGGTTATCTTTGCAACCACAACATGTATAGCCTAAGGGTACCTCATGGTTAGGTGGCATGAACAACCACCATTTGGGGGTGGTGTATAGGTGAGGTTTGGTCCCAGATTATACTATAACTCCTTCATGATCTAATGACATGTCTTCTATGTACTCATTCAGTTATGATGTAATCTTTATGTACTTATACTCCTTGTATTATCTTGTAAAGGATAAATGATGTAATCATGACATAGCCTTAAAATTAGGAATTATGTTCTTGTAATGGCATTAATATATTGCATTTACAATAGGTTAGATTAAATAATTCTTATGGTAAAGTATTCTGCATTAATCGTGCTTAAAACCTTATTTTGGGGGCTAGGAAGCCACATTGGCATTCACGCCTATCCATTAGCATGTCCTCCTCACTAGACTAAGGCTATCTAGAGAGAAAAAATTCTACCTCTTGATTGGTGTCTCCATCGTCAATCAGTGTCCAAGCTCTTTGGTGTCTCTACCCTCAATCAACATCTCTGCCCAATATTAAAATGAACTATGTTTGAGATAACACAGGTCCTTGCCAGTTGTTCTAGGTCTTGCTCCTTAGCATTTCAAGGTTGAGAACATTGTGTAGAGGCTAAGTTTAAAAGGATAGCATTGTGTGCGTATGTATTAGAGACATCTCATTTTGTCTTTAGAAAGATCGTGAAGTCAAAGATCATGGAATTCTTGGAGTGTCGCCAATTTACCTCCTAGGTTTAAGTTATCAAAACTTATGATTGTATGTATGTATGTAATACAAGGTTATGTTATTTATCCTAACTGTTATTAATAAATATTTTTTTTTTTTTGTCTTAGATAGCATATGTTTTATGTCTCATTCTGAGAGTTCCTTGGTGGGGAAGAGTTTTGAATGGATTCATAGAATGGTTACATTCCATCAAATTTGGCTATTAGGGATGGACATAACTAGAGATATTCCCTTCATCTATATGGGAGTAAAGACAATGACTACATGATTGTCTCACACAATAATGGAGCATAGGATTTTGAATGGAGAATTCTTGATGCATTAGATAGAGGGTGAATAAAATCTTATAGGATGAAAAGTCACGAAGGCACATCATTCTAATCGATGGAGTGGATGAAATTTTTTAGTGTGCTGGCAAGCTAGGTTTGTATATGCCTAAAATGAGCTATTACATCTTGAAGGGTGATTGTAAGAGTTATGATTGGCAGGTTAAATTATGTGGGAACCCTCACATACTTCTTAAAGATAAGAACTTTGCATGTTTGGCCATACAAATTCATATTCTAACTAGAAAAAGACTATCAAAATTATATATTTTTTGGCCCATTTAGACACTTGATGTATTATTGTCATGAAGAGGCCATTGATCATTTATTCGTACATTGTGAAGTGGATCAGAAATGATAGATTTATTTCTCAAAAAAATCAATTATTTTTGTTCTTTGCTTGCCACACTAAAATAAATATTTATATGCCACTTTACACAAGGGGTGGTTTGGAGGGGTTTATAGTATGCTATATTCTAGCCACTCTAATTTGGTACATATGGAAGGAGAGGAACAACAAGATTTTCAAGAGTATGGAGATGGAACATAATACTTTAATTAGCAAGATGGAGATTTCCATCTACGACTAGATGTGAATGTGTGTGTGGCAAGTAGATCTCACCATTCATTCACTTCTTAGTATGATCGTTAGATAATAGTATGGCCACATCTCATACCCCTAAAAGGGGACATAATTATTAATAATGTGGCTCAAAAGTATTCTTGCTAGCAATTACCTCATAGGAGTCATCTCAAACTAGACTTTGACAACGCTTCACATGGCAATTTAGGCCTCTCTAGAGTTGGATTTACTCTAAAAAATTACAAGGGTGATGTAGTTTGGGGTGGATCCACCAAATTTCCTAATGGCATGAACAATGATGTACAGTTTACCATCCTGTTGGTTGGATTTTTCCTTTACAAAGAGAAAGGTCTAACAAAAATAGGCATTGAAGGGGACTTGTTGATTGTCATACAAGCTATTAGCACTAGTAGAACCCCAAGTTGGAAGTAAAAAATGTGGAATGATGATATTTAGGAGATTTTGTAAGATTTTGCAAAGTATGCAATCAAACACATTTATAAGGAGAAAAAAATTTGTCCAATCACGCTATAAATAAGAGGGAAAGAATTATAATCTCTAACAGTATTGGAGCATGGAATGGACTGGTCTTATTTGAAGGACAAATAAATTTGGAAAGTTAGATTTTTCACATGCAATGTGTTATGGATGGAAGATGAAGTTTATCATCCTTAATTTATTCTATCAAGGCTGGTGTTGTTTGTTTGAACCTATAAATATGGATTCATCCCATTCTTTGTGATACATGTATGCCTTGTGCTAAGGTGTCTATCATGGAGAGCTCTTCTTCCTTTGAGTTCATTATCATCCCTGATTGCAAATGTAGTTTTGAATAAAAGTCAGTGTTTGAGTAGTTGAAGGAGTTATTCATGATCAACAAGGATGTGGAAGAAAAAGTGGTTTGAAAGATAATTGGAGATAAGGTGTTTTTTGTTCTGTATACTCATAATGCAGTGTTGTTGGAGAAGTTTTTCTATAATATTGGAAGGACTTATGGGGATCACGTGGCCAAAAAAATATGTCATTTGGCATTTGGCTTCCCCACAACTATGGGATTCAGTGGTTTCTACTCTGGGAAAACTGAATACAAAAAGTCTCACAAGTTTTGTTGTTGATGCTTTCAAGGTGGAAGACAAGTATGATACCTTGGTCCTCAAGGATGGACTGAAAAGAAACAATCTTGAGACATATGAACATATGATGATGGTAAATAGGAGCATATTTCCATCTAAGTAGATCGAGAGATCATAAAAGGTCATTGAGGGCACTCAGAACTTTTTTTCTCTTGAAATGTATGTTCTCTTTTTAAATCAATAAAAGATGTTACCCTTATGATAGTAATTTGCTCAAAAAATAAAAATTCCACCAACCATCAAATTCTAGATATCATAGAAATATAATTTTAAATTAATATATTAAAAAATATACCATTTTCATTGTCTACAAAAATTGAAGTATTAGAGAAATAAGGCATGCCTTTTAATATGTCTACAAGCCAAAAAGATTCACTTCACCAAAAAAAAAAGAGAAAGAAAGAAAATAAAGAAATGCTTTAACATTTTAAGTAAAAACAAAAAATAATTTTTTATTTTTAAGTAGTGCTATAAGTCAAGAAAAATTGCAACCTTTTTTTGCAAGATAATTGTCTATTTACTATTTGAAATATTTTTTTTAGCTATCATTTTTATTATTTAAAATTTGAACTAAGTGTAATGATTATTTTATATTATATTTAATTTAATTCAATTTATGTCTTAGTCTTTATTGTAAGAATTTGCAAATAGCACATATTGAACCAAGGATTTAGAGGTTGAAGAAAAGCATAAGAGAGAAAATATGAATGCAAGGATGGATTGAATAGATCCAATGAATTGCTCAATGTTCATATGTATGAATGATTACATAATAGGCCTCCTTATATAGGAAAGGCAAAAAGAGAGAATGATAAGGAGCTAATAAGCTATCACCTGTGCTAGGTTTAATCACATGTCCACCAAATGTGGATCATCCTCCAATATGAAATAAAGTATGTGCATTGGATTAGGATGATAATGTGATAAGAGCATGAAAGGTGGATCTCACACACAACGAGGTATGTGAAGAAAAATATCACACCAAAAGTGGAATTTCTCCTACACCATGTGCTTAATAGATGTGCACACTCCTAGGTGTCTCAATCACAAACTACTATGCAATGCATTAACCTAAGTAAGATTAAGTAAAGTGTAATTAGGAATAATTAATTACACCAACACCCCCCCTTAAGTGCAACTTAGGGGAATGTACTTAAACTCACAATGCAAGATGGGTCCCAACAACTAGGCCATGTTAGGTACCCATGTACAAAATGCAATACATGAAATGCATAACTCTCATAAAGTGGAGAAAGAGGGATAACCTCATGGGAAAAACCCTCCCCCAAAAAGAGAGAAGAAAACAAGATGCATAGATGGATGGAGTACTCAAGACCCTGGAAGAACTACATACATCATGTATATACAAATAATTATCCCCCCATAAGAAGGATAGTTGGAGACATGATATCCCCCCCATAATGTAGAAGCTCCCATGTTGATGAAGAGTACCTGCAAACAATAGTTAAACCAATGCTTACAAGAAACATGTCTCCCCTTAGGAAGAAATAGATACATCAAATGATGAAGAAGCCAATCCTTGTGCAAATGGAAGGAGGAAGAAGATGTAGGTCTCCATGCATGAATCTCTAAAGACTAAGTAGGAATCTCCAAGCTCAAAGAATCTATCACTTCATGTGACAAATCAAGTGAAGAAGGAGGAGAATCAAGTACACCAATCTCCAAAGAAGGTGAAGAAGTGTCCCCATCTATGATGAAACTATCATCAAGGGAAAGAGAAAATCCCTCATGTATATCTTCCAAATCTGCATCATGAGAATCAATAAATGCTAAAGATGCATCCAAGTAGTCATCACACTCTACAAGATCTGAAACACTATGATCATCCTGCTGAATAGTAGAGCCCATGTCTGAAGAAGTAGGAGATGGAGTAGGAAGATCAACACTTGTTTCAACAAAAAAATGATTCAAGTGCCCAAAGTTCTCCTCATAAGTATCCCTTGGCAAAGGGATGGGTACATCATGAATATCATCATCATTATCAAAAAAATTAGAAAAAGAATACAAGCAGGATGTATGATCAACAACTCCCATAGCTATGACATCTCTAGTCTCCATGTCCCTAATGTAGACATAATCAAGAGTGAACTCAACAATTTTACCTTGTGCCCCATGTGTAATTTGGCAAATAGAAAGGAGATTAGTGGTCAAGGATGGTACACAAAGAACATCATTAAATGTCCCTTCTCCCATAGGAATAGAACCTTTCCCACAAAATCTCATGAATGTGTTGTTACCCATCAAAATATTAGGAGAATTACAAGGCTCAATAGAAGAAAAAATATCCATAGAAGATGCCATATGATGTGATGCACCTGAATCAAGAAGTCATTTAGCTTGCTTAGGATGTGTGGAAGCCATGAGTGCTTGTCCTTTACCTTTATCTTTGGATGATGATTGAGATGTAGAAGCTGCCAAATGTGTAGAAGAAGGAGTAGACACTAATGAGGGTAACTTAATGTTGTGTTTCTGAATAATGTGAGTTAGCTCATCAATCTTCTTTTGAAAACACTTATGCTCATCATGTCCTAACTTTTGACAATATGCACATTTATCTCTCTTTCTTGTAGATGATTCCTCTCTTGAAGAGGACTTGGATTCAGTACTTTTTGGTGAAGAAGATTCATTACCTTTATCATGAGGCTTAGGATCCTTATTGTGTTTCTTTCCTTTGCGATTAGAAGCCTTTGATGTAGACTCACTTGTAATCAATGCTTAATGTGTGGAAGGCTTCAATTGACCCATGTGTGCCAACTTTGCTTGTTCCCTTGTGAGCTGCGCTGCAAATTCATCAAGAGAGGGCAATTTGTATGCACTACCAAGAGCATCCATAGTAGCATAGAATGTAGAAACAAAGATAGAATAATTAGGACCAAGCTTGGAAAGAATAGAAAAGATCAATTGTTCATCCCCTTTAACAATGCCACATGAAGAAAGCTCCAATCTAATAGTATTGAACTTAGAGAAAAAATCTTGAATATTGTCAAAATCCCTAGGATTTCGACCTATGAGTTCATTCTCTAATCTAAATTTTCTCATTCTATCAGGTTTACCAAAGAGTCCTTCCAATGTGATCCAAGCATCATGAGGATGTGTGCAAGATTCAATATGAAAGAGCATGTCGCGAGAGATGGATGATCTAAGAGAGCCAAGTGCTTTATCCCTTCGATTAAACCATTTTCACCTTTCTACAATACCTATTTGAGATTCTTAATCCTACCCAAGAGTCATTCTAAGCAATCCAAGACTCAACAAATGATCACTTAAAGATACTTTCCATTCATGGTAGTTATATGGAGTGAGGATTTTAACCTTTGAATTATCCATATTAACACCAAATAATGATAGATAACTACTGATCACTCCTTCAAATGACTGATGTGAATCAGAAAACTAAAATCCAAGGATTAACCAAGTGCAATTATAGCCCCAAAATGACCTATTTCTGAAAGTGATATGTTTACCCAATTCACTCAAATCTGATTGTAGATCTAGAAAGTAGACTAAAAATCATGCACTTCCAAAAAAAATTTCACCTCAAAATGTTACCGTATGTGCCCAAACGAAGCCCTTGAAGTTGCAGAAATTAGGAACAAATAGGAATAGTCAACAAGATCTACAATTTCTGACAAATCAGGTCACCAAATGTAAAATCAACACCAACACTGGAAAGTTCAAGAAATTCTACCCAATTTCAAAAAAAATTGCACCCGATTTGGAGTTCGAATGACCAAGTTATGGGCCCTCAAAAGTTGACCGTCAAACCAAAAATGCAAATGGTGAAGGCAGAGAATTTCCAAACCCTGATGATGTCAACAGTTCACGGGCTTAAATTTGATGGTCATATGGCCATCAAAAAAACCTAATTTTACCCTATTGCGATGGCTAGATGGCCGTCAAATTTAGGATAATGAAAAAGTGACGTCAGCAAAAAATTCACCTCCTTGGCTGATGTGTCTGCTGAGGTGGCCAGCCATACTGATCTGTATGGTGATGTGGAGATTGATGTGGCATGTGCCACATGTCTTTATTTGATTTTCTATGCTTTGGGCCTCGTGGGCAGCTGTGAGGCTACCGTGTGGCAGGGTCCGCGTTGGCGGGAAGGTTGCTACCATGGTGGAGGTGTCGCGGTCATGGCGGAGGGGTCACGGAGGTGCTTCGGGCGGCAGTGGCTGCTATCTTCAAAGTAGTGGAGGTGACAGGAGGGAGGTGCCATGGTGGAGTGGCCGTGGATCTGAGAGGAGGCCATTCTTTTGAAAAGGCTATGACGTTCTTAGGTGGCCGCTGAGCAGAGGTCGTTGGATTGGGTCCGTGGTGGCCGAGTAGCGAGGGAAACCGGTGGTGGATCTCGGTATTCCTAAGAGAAGCAACGGAGGAGCGGTGCTATTAGAGATCTATGGAGAAGATTATCACTGCTAGGAGAAGATTACTATCGCGTGATTTGTAGAGAGGAGGGGCGCTCACGGTGGTGCTCACGGTGGAGAGGAGGCCACTAGAAAAGCACTGCTCAGGACTTTGAAAAGATAGTCCCACATTCGTTGTATAGTGAATGCTTGGAACTTTAAATAGTAAAGTGCCCTCAACAAAAATAAAAGTCGAGTTGGGCTGGGCTCAGGTTTGTGAACTCACCTGAGGGCTTGCATATGCAGTCCCATGTGATGATGTCACTGTACCCTCTGTGCTACTTGTTGATGACCAAGTATTGTGCAGAGAATATTCTCTGACTAGGAGATGTACCACCCCATTTTTTTTACAAAAAATATATTCTGATAATAAAATAGAATTAAAAAAAAATTAATTTTTTAAAAATCGTACCAAAAGGCAAATCGGGCTATACGGTCCGATTTGCAAAAATTTTTTTGCCTCGGATTGGACTTTTGCCAAATATAGGCAAATTTATAGTCGATCTTAACCGAAACAGCCTCTTGGACGCAATGGTGAGGTCAAATCTACTCCAAGATGCCTCTATCACACGCTGGTTCTTAGATCTAAGATTTGGACCTTCAAAACTTGCATCAAGATCTCTTCAAATCGGCTAATCTAAAATGCTCCAATGGCTCTGATACCATGTAAGAATTTGCAAATAGAAAATATTGAACCAAGGATCTAGAGGTTGAAGAAAAGCACAAGAGAGAAAATATGAATGCAAGGATGGATTCAATAGATCCAATGAATTGCTCAACGTTCATATGTATGAATAATTACATAATAGGCCTCCTTATATAGGAAAGGCAAAGAGAAAGAATGATAAGGAGTTGATAAGCTATCACCTATGCTAGGTGTAATCACATGTCCACCAAATGTGGATCATCCTCCAATATGAAATAAAGTATGTGCATTGGATTACGATGATAATGTGATAAGAGCACGAAAGGTGGATCTCACACACAACGAGGTATGTGAAGACAACTATCACACCAAAAGTGGAATTTCTCCTACACCATCTGCTTAATAGATGTGCACACTCCTAGGTGTCTCGATCACAAACTACTATGTCATGCATTAACCTAAGTAAGATTAAGTAAAGTGTAATTAGGAATAATGAATTACACCAACATTTATATAAGATTAAAATTGACTTCAATTATAATATAAACTGGAAGTTCGGGATATATTATAAAAATAAAATAAAAAAGTGTATAATATAATTTAAAAATAATTTTTCTATGGCTTATATATTATTCTTGACATTTAAGATTGTAAAAAATTGTGTATCCTACATGAAGTCATAAAATGACTTTAAACTTACCTGAAAATAATAATATTAGAATTTCAAGTGTGACTATCAAACAAACACAATATATCTAAATATTCTTAGGTAGGTTATTTCTCCAACATCAAAATATTCCCTTCCAATATCCTCAATATCTTTGTTCTTTTGTACGAACATAGAAAACTTAGTTAGCAAGTCATTATGTCATAACCGATTTTGTAGACCTATGACTTTTTAGTTTCCTTGCGACTTGTGTGGACTTTTTGACTTGCTCAAGTTTCGGTGACCCTAGAGGAATAAATTTAGTTGATAAATGCTTAGCTATAATTATTAAAGGTTAAATTGTTGATTGTTTAATTGGAAGTCTAAAATGATTAAATGTGTTTTATATGTTGATAGATATATCATATTTCTTTGTATGATTATGCATGCTCATAATGAAAGAGTTTTCAAGTTGATTTGGTTATAGCTTTTTGGGAACTAACCTACTAATCAAAATTTGAGTGTTCATCTATTGAAAGTTGACAGGATCTAAGGACGGGGTTGTGGTCAAGGTAGGGGAGCCTAGCTCCTCGGTATGGATGAGTTCAAAATTATATGTTTACATGCACATGCCACCAGTTATTTTTGTTCTGGTTATGAAGAAAATTTAATGATGTGAATTATTTATATAATGAATTAGTGTTGAGAAAAAAAAATGTAATCTTGTGTTGGTATTCCGTAGTGTTTATTCATTTTTGTTTATTTATTTAAATTTTTATATTGCTTAAGAAATTATGTAAGAAGGTAAAATAGACTTTAGTCAAAAGAAAAGATATTTTTCTTTTATTTATGTTTGACCTTTTTCTTAACTTTTTTCATCAAAAACATCTGGTTGTTTAACAAGTTGAGTATGAGTTATCTGGGGGTGGACTTTTTCTAAAACATTAATTCTTATCCTTGTTTGGGGTTGTAACCTGGCTCATAAGCAGCCTTAGCAGCTGTTGAATTTGGGTACTGGGCCCCAAGTAGGGAGGAGGACTGTAGTGGAGTTAAGAGGAAGTAATGAAGTGGAGTAGGAATCGAAGGGAAGAGGAGAGGACTGTAGTAAGGTGAGTGATGGGAGAGAGAAGGTGGTAGGAAACATGGAATGAGAGCTGCATAATATGGAGAGGAGGTAGCTATTAAAAAAAAAACAAGAGTTGCAAAAGGGGGAGGAAAGAGGCAGTGAATACATTGCTTTGTGTTGCATAATTCTAAGAGCATATTGGAGTATTAAAACGATAGAAGCACTCTAGTGGAAGGAAAAGAAGAGTAGAAGACAGGGGAAATTATGCAGCTGAAGGGAGGAGAGAATTTTCTATTTACATTACCTCATTTAATACAAACTCAAGTTCCTCTCTTCATTAAAATTTTATGATTTGGAAACGTTTATTTCTTTGGGAATTTGCTATGTTACTTTAGTCTACATTATGCATTGATTCTTAGGGTTTTTACGCGAATAGCACCCCCAACCCTTCTACTACTTTTTATTTGTGTTTGCCTTGACTTCTCACTGTTGAGTCTTTGGCTTCTCAAGCAAACACCAATGCAAAAGAAAAATCTTTAGTCTTTTACGCAAATGCATAGAAAGAGTCTTTTATGCGAACAACACCCTGCATAAACATTAGTTTAATCCATAAATAACACCCTGCATAGTCATTGGTCTTGAGTTGTTTAAGGGGATGGATTTGGTGCTCACTTGTAACCAATAAGCCAGCCAATGATGTAATGTTTTGGCAGGATAAAGGTTTCACAATAGATAGTTTAAAATATGACCATTATTTTTAAACAAGTATTAAATTCCTATGTTGGTTCAGCCCTGTCTAGATTATAGAAATTGGTAATTTAATTATTTTCCTTAAACCCGTTAGATATTGTTTGATAATTTGAGAAATAGGGGAGTTTGATCCCAAGGTTATTTGCATCTTTGCATGGCATCAAACTCAACTGAGTGTTTGTTTTGTAAATTCAAAATCTTTGAACTTTTATTTTATTTTCTAGCTTGTGATCTATAAGATCTGAAGCCTTTCTCACCCAAGCATTAGAGAAAAATAGAACCGCAACACAATGTTTAGATTAGCTTAAATCTTCCCAAATTCTAATTTTCGGTTGAATTTTAATCTCAAATTTATAGTTGATTTTATTTACTGGTTTTAGTAGAATAAACATTGTTCAAAATCTATAGAATTTAAGTTTTATAACTATAGAGATGACACTTTAAACGTTTGTCTAAACCAGTGATTGCCATGAATTCAATATTTTATTTGAGATGAATTAGGATCCTATTTAGTTATAAAAAATTTGTAGATAAAACTTAGAGGAAAAATACAAACATATCTTTCCTTAGAAGTCTTACAAAATCATGGAAGTTTGTTGATCATCAAACTTAAAAATGTTCAGTTACCATTCTAGGCTTGGGAGAAGAAATGTTGCAATCATAGAAATCACACACTTTAAACTAGTATGAAAAACATGGCAACTAAACAGTGAATATATTTTTATAGGTTTATGTAGATTGGAATTACATGTTAAAGGTAGGAGAATAACAAAGTGATTGACTGTGAAATTTTGGGGTAACTGTTATATGTTTTGCTTAATATTATAAATTAGTTTGTTCCTCTGAGATCACCATTTGCTTGTATTTCTTTTAAATTACTATTTTTTTTTCTCTGTCAAGTGTTTTGAGATCAAAAAGAAACAACAAAGTAATTTTGTCAAATTAAGTGTTGTTTAAAGTATATTTTTTAATTGAAGCATAATTTGGAATAAGACAGAGAAGGGTAATAGAGTATTGTTACCTGTCAGTTTTTACTGATTTTGAAAAGATTATTTGGCCAAAGATTATTTTCACATATGTTTCATTAATATGCTCGGTTAGTATTGTTTGTTCTCTCTACCATTTTGTGATTAGAATTTATATTTCAGACTAAAGATTGTTCTAGTAGATAGAATCATAGTTGCTTCATATTCTTTCGGCTCATTAGTGTTGAGTTGCTAGTCTTCTCGAGCACAGTCGGTGGGCTTCCATATCAAGGTAAGCCATGGGGGAGCTAACCACTCCATGGTTGGGTAGAAAAAGCACCTGGGCCACACTCCCATCTCAAGATTTGCAAGTGGACGTGCGGTCTAGAGGCTTAGGAGATAGGGACTATTACAGTGTGGTGCCTAGTTACCTTTCTATGATGGTTTGGGAAAAAGAATATTATTTTGATTTATTGTATATGTATGAATTTCAATAGAAGGTCAAAACTATGTAATAAAGATGTATTATTTCAATTTTAATGTTTGTACTTGACGACCGAATGGTCGAATGTTTTAAGTTGTAAATGTCTGAAATTGTTGTATAAATGACACTTATAGTCAAATATGGGAAAAGTTATGGTAATCTATCTATTTTATTTTGTCGGCTTGAGCATATTTTTCTTATGCAATATATTTCTTTATTTGGAAAAAATTGGTCTTTACATGTGGTATCAGAGCTGTGTTTAAACCCTAGGGCCTGGGTCTTCTATGCTAAAGTTGTGTTTGTGCATGGTACAGGAAAAGATTGTCATCATGCAGACTCGAAACAGTGGCCAAGCCAGAAATAGTAACGAACAAAATGACATTCCAAATCAAAGGCTTGATGAAATTGTAGCCCTCCTAACTGAACAGAGGAAGATTTTCCAGCAGCAAAATGATCGAATGAATGACATTGAAAATGACTTAAGGGGTAGACAGAATGAGGGTAATCAGGATGATTAAGCTCAAAGGAAATAGGTAGAAGATCAGAGGCTAGAGGCTCTTTGGAAAGAAGAAGATGATAGGATGAATGAGGAACGTTGTAAGAGAGATGTTGATATTGGGGCAAATGATGGAGATTTGAACAATTACCAGATTGTTGAGGATTTGAGCAAGGACCTTAAAAAGGTCACGCCACCTACCTTTCATGGAAAGACTATAGGGGATGATGCTGAGGCATGGATTATATCCATGGAAAAGTATTATCATGTTCAGAATCTTTCAAGACAGTCAAGGGCATTATGGGGAGCTTTCCAGCTGATTGGAGAAGCAACTACTTGGTGGAAAAATGAAATGGCCGAAAAGAAGTTACGACCATGACAAATATCTTGGGATGATTTCCTTGTCCTCTTCAAGAAACGATGGTTGCCACAGCTGTATTATGATAGGAAAGTGTTTGAGTTTCAAAATCTAATTCAAGGGGTTTTATCAGTAACTGATTACCATGAGAAGTTTAGCCGTTTGGTGAAATATGTTCCTCAATATCTATAGGATGAACATTTTTGGACACGTAAGTTCATTTTGGGTTTACATCCAGAGATTGGATCTGAGGTTGAGATGCATGAATCTGAAACTATGGAGTTCGCTTATGCGAAGGCACTGTTGTAGGAAGAGAAACTAAAAAGGGTACCAGCAATTTGAGTCTCTCAATGAAACAATGGTTCACAAGGATTCAAGAGGAAGTATGAAAATGATAAATCAAAGAATAATGGATGTCAGCAAGTACGGAACCTAAGAGGTAAAGGTAGAGGAAATGGAGGCAAAAACAATAACAATCCTCAAAATTAGAATCAAAACATAAACAATAACAAGAATGGAAACAACTGGAGAAATAGAGTTGAAAATAGGCAAGGACCGAGAAATAGGTGTTTTAATTGTGGGGGTAATCATTATGCTATATATTGTCCTCAGAATATGAAAAAAAGAGAGGGTAAAGCTCCTCAAGTACAACACCAGGTTCATGCAGTGGTTGATCATCACCAAGAAGATTTTTAGGCAGCTCCTATTCAGATAGCTGGTAAGCTCTATGGACACGATGTTTCTATTTTAATTGATACTGGAGCTACGGAATGTTTTATAGATCCTAAGTTTGTTTAAAAGTTATATGTTAGAGCTGGTTATTTATCTAAACCATGTATGGTTGAATATGGCAATAGGACAGAGTGTAGGGTTGAGTAGTGTCTAGCATGCAGCAATTTGGAATTTCCAAATTTTCAAACACAAGTTAACTTTTATGTCGCTCCTTTAGGATCTTATGATGTTATTTTGGGCATAAATTGGCTAATTGAGCATAGGGCCATTGTGAATTGTAAGAACAACTCAATTCAATGCTTAGATGATTCGGGTATGCCTACAGTTGTTAAGGGTATTCAGAAACCTTTGGAACTAAGGCTAATATCCGCTATGGAAATGAAGAAAGCTCAGAAGAAGGGGTGTACAATGTATGTAGCTTATGAAAAAGACTTAGACACTCCTTTTAGCTTATCCTATCTTGCAAGAGCTCCAAGATGTGTTTCTAGAGGAACTACCTAAATTGCCTCCTAAGAGAGAATTTGACTTCTCTATAGATGTGTTGCGAGGAACCGAACCTCAATCTAAGCCTCGATACAACATGAAAACCACAGAGATGTATGAGTTGAAAACTCAGTTGCAAGAAATTTTAGACAAAGGGTTCATACACCCCAGTGTGTCACCATGGGGAACACCTGTGATCTTCATAAAGAAGAAAGATGACACTTTGAGGCTATGTATAGATTACTGAATGCTTAACAAGGTGTCTATTAAGAATAGATATCTGCTTCCTAGAATTGATGAACTTTTTGATCAAATGAAAGGAGCAACGGTGTTCTCAAAGATTGACTTAAGATCTGGGTATCATCAGCTCTGGATCAAGGAAGAGGATATAGTAAAGACAACTTTCAAAACAAGGTATGGGCATTATGAATTTATAGTGTTACCTTTTGGATTGACTAATGCTCCTGCAACATTCATGAATTTGATGAATAGTGTGTTCCGAGATTGTTTGGATAAATTTGTTGAGATTTTTATTGATGATACATTAATTTATTCCAAGAATCTTGAGGAACATGAAGAACACTTGCATATAGTTTTGCAGTACCTTAGAGATAGGAAATTATATGGCAAGCTTTCCAAGTGTTCATTTTATCAGGAAGAGATTCACTACTTGGGGCATATTATTTCTGCTAAGGGCATTGCAGTGGATCCAGCAAAGATCTAAGCTATACTTGAATGGCCAACTCCACAAAATTTGAGTGAAGTCAGAAGCTTCATGGGACTCGCAGGATATTACCAGAAATTTGTGGAAGGATTCTCCAAAATAGCAGCACCTATTACATCCCTATAAAGGAAATGAAAGAGGTATGAGTGGACAGAGGTTTGTGAGAAGGCATTCTAGTTATTGATACAAAAACTCACATCTGCACCTATCCTAGTTATACAGGATCCTAATGGCCATTTTACCATAATCACTGATGCTTCAGGTGAAGGTTTAGGAGGGGTACTTATGCAAAATGATAAAGTAGTAGCTTATGGGTCACAAAAATTGAAATAGTATGAGGTTAATTATGCACCTCATGATTTAGAAGTTGCCACCATAGTTCATGCTCTTATGATGTGGAGACACTACCTTTTAGGTAAGCCTTTCGAGTTGAAAACCGACCACATGGGTTTGAGGTGTACACACTCAAGTAGTGCACTTCTCTAAGTCATTATATCCAAGGGAATCCATGAAAGGGAAACCTTAGAAAGTGACCTAGAGCTCTCTATGTATGGAGTTGCAAGATTATTTTAAGTTTTCTCTCAGCTAGAGCTATTAAGCTAATGACCTTGCTAGTCAACCACACAATGAGAGATTCAAATGAAGACAAGGGCAAGAATGCCAATATCCCTAAGAATAACTATGAAATACAAATGCAAGCTACATTAAGATGAATATGCAAGCTAGAAATGTGAGGTGCAAGCTAAGCTATGGAAATGAAAGTACAAACTAAACTATGAAAGGAAATATGCAAGTGTTACAAATCCTTCCTAATTAGACTAGATAAAGTAATCTAAAGCATAAAGGAAATCTATACTATGAATGCCATGATAATGGAACTAGAATGCAAGAGATAAACTATGAAAGCATGTAAAATGTAAGCCAAGAATGCTCCAAATCTTCAAAAGCTCCAAAGTGACCTAGAAAACCTGCAGCATAACATTAGCATAAAAGATTGATATGAAAATGAGGAAGAGAGCTCTTCTTTTATAGGAAATGAGAAAGAATGGACCATGGAGATTAAGAGGCAAAAGATTTAATCAAGGGTGGAGCTTGAAAGAGGAGAAATCCATGTGCACAAATATCCTCTAATGAGAAAATAAGAGTTGACTTTTGTGTTCATATGAGACAAAAAGTGTTTTTCTTCTTTTTATAAAATAGGAATAATGCTTTTTTTGTGCAACTTAAGATAAGAGGAAAAGTGGGGGCTTTTTATTTATTAAAAGGGGAAGAAATTCCTTTTAAATAAATAAAGACTTGGGATAAAATGGTTAGCCCAAGGAATAATCGAATAAATGATAACATAGGACTTGATCAAGGAAATTGATATAATTGATAAAATGTTGATTTTTTGAAAATATTGATTCAAAGATTTGATAAATTGCTGAATGGGGGCCCAAAGTCTAGCTGACCATTTTAGGGTGCATACATTTGCCCCTCTTTAACTAATGTGTGATCATTCTGGGAACACATGTGGTCAAAGAAGAATTGAAATGTGAGATCGATTTGGGATCACAAAATAATCTAGACATGTGATCATTTTGGGAACACGCCAGGACAAAAATAAACCAGCTAAAAGACAAGACCAACACCATTGTTGTTAAGTGATAGTCAAATCTAAAAATAAGAGATAAGAATCAAAAGAAAAGATCTACACCATTACTGTTAAGTGATAATCAAATCTCAAAATAAGAATCTCAAGCTGAGCTGAATGATAAAGCTGAATCAAAGATTAAAGTTGATAGGTACCGCCCCCTTAGAATCAAAATTGAAATCAAGTATAGGAGAATAGAAAACTGACAAACTTGATCAAAGCACTAGAAATCATGATCGAAGATGAAACATGATAGGATAACCATCAAGTCGTGAAGACATACCCCAGTTTGATTGAGAAAGATATAGGATAAAGATGAAGTCAAACCTCAGAGAGATGAATTGAATGAAAATGAATGAAAGACTAGAAGGTTGAAAGAGATGGGGATGAAGAAATGAAGATGCCCCAACAAAGATCGAAGGATCAGGCCTCAAATGGTCAGCCAGCTACGCAGAAGAGGGAGAAAATTTTGAAATGCAATTTTGACTATCAAGATTAACTCAAATTTTAATTACAAGTCTGAAAATAGATCCAGGATGTCGAAATTAGCTAGGGGTGCAATTTTCACGCAATTCTGAGGTGTTTTGAAAATTAGGTCAAAAAGTCAAAATGTTATATAAGGGGTAAAAAGGTCATTTTATATATGATGATAAGATTAACCCATTGTGATGATAGAAAAAGGATGTGATGTGAAAGGTGAGTGAAAGACATGATCAAGAAAAGGAAAGGTGAGCGTAGTTGACTAACTATTCCGTGAAAGATAAAAGGAGAGCTCTCTCCATATGCAAGGTGCAAAACTAATCTGACATGAACCTAGAAATGCAAGCTACTATGAAAAGTGGTTGACTTGCAAGGTCACAATGCCAATAGACATCTAATAATCATCATTGAGCTTTATTGGTAGCATCATAAGATCATACAATACAAACTAGTATGACTATGTGAATCTGAATATGATCTATATTAGATGGAATGTGGGAATCCCACCTAGGCATCGAAGACATGTAGGTCAAGATGACTAGTGCAGTTAGATTACCTAAGTTTTTTATAGCAAGATTATGCTGGTATCAGGACATGAGAAGGTCAAGATGGCTATAAGCATGCACTAGCATAAACAGTCAAGGATAATACTTTGTAGATCCTAGGTGTCAAATGGATCAAGCATAAATGCTAATGATAATTAGGATGAACAAAATATACTCACAAGTAGAAAAAGAAATAAAACATGTCCTCATGCCCTCAGTCTTCTAGCTATGCATCATCGAAAATGATCATAGGGAGAGAACACTCATCAAAGAAATCATCATAGACAACACACAAAGAAAACAAAGTCAAACAAGTCTCAGCGAGTCAAGTGTTTAAGTGCGTGTATGTAGGTCATAGAATCAATCTTTGAGTATCACATCTGCTAGTGAGAAATATTGCATCATTCTAGACTGTGGGGTAGGATATCTAATAAGTGTTGAGAAACACTTGACACTAGGGTAGTGTTGAAAAACACCATTTGCAAGATGTCCTAAAGACCAACGCATCCTAGAGACCAAAGCTAACACAGTTATGCCCCCTAGACAAAGACAAAGACCAATTCCAAACCAAGAAAACAAGGTCAAGGCATGATGGAGAAAGGCTAAGTATCAAAGACGCATGCTAAAAGACAAGGGTGCAAAGGTCTCAAGTAGCGCCTGTTTCCAAGTTTTCACTACTTGGATTTTATTGCAATTTTTTCTTTTTTCTATTTTTTGGTATTTTTGGAATATATATATTTTTTGGAAATACATCAAAGTGCCTATTGCTAGGTTTTCACTAAGATGATCATTTTTTCAGGACATTTTCTAATTTTTAAAATTTTTAACAATATATCATTTTTTTAATTTTTTCAGGATCAATAAGTATGTACAACGGATGCCCCCAAATAGAATGGGCATCAAACTGACAAGAAATATCACATCATGTAGTCCCAATGTCTAGCAAGGTGGAGGACAAGACAGATTAGCAAGCTGGTGGAAGAGATTGAAGACAAGAGAATGAAGGAGAATGAAGGGAAGAAATTCTCAAGGGAAAACTCCTCAAAAGTATCCAAGCTAGGGAAAAATTGTCATGTAAAGCACATTTGGACAAGCAATGAAAGGCTAGCATAGGATAAGTCACAAAAGCATAATGCAAAAGAAGGAAAGGATGCATTCCAAAGGAGTAGACATGTCAAGAGGCTTCATAGCATCGTGTTTTTACTCTTTTTTATTAGATCAAGACCAAGGGGAAAAGGATAGCGAAAGGATAGAATGAATGGAGGAAAATAAATATGAAGGTTAAACATGAAAGGAATGAAAGAAAGATCATCATAAGATAGCTCACGAGATAGCCAAATATTCATGTATAGGTCAACATTGTCAAGATCAAAGAAAGAAGATGGAATGGATGAAATATGTAGAACAACTACACATGATGTCTGATTGCTAGGTTTTCATCATAGTATTTATCCAAGGCACCACAAGGGAGTGGTTTTCACCATAGGATGAATTTATTTCTTTTTACTTTTTCTACCAAGGTGCCTGTTTCCAGGTTTCCACCAAGGCACATTTTCAATTTTTAATTTTTTTGTTTTTATTTTTATTTTTTAATTTTTCTATTTTTTTGAATTTTATTTTATTTTTTGGAAGAAGGCAAGCTTTTCAGATAATGCTCCTTGAAAGGATAAACCATGATATGCTCAAAGATGCTGATAGGGAAAGGAAGATGGAAGAGAAAAATGGAGGATAAGGTTTTATGTAAAGCGAGTGAGGTTGGAAGATAGGAGAAATAGGCATATGAGGAAAAATGATAGAAGGTAGAAGGATAACAAATGGAAGCATTGTGAAAGGGTAGATGGAAAGAAAGGCAAAATCAACATCAACACACACCTTGAAGGGTGGCGAGAGGGTGGAGGAAATGTGAATGAAGGAATATGGTGAATGGATAGCATAGGTTGTGGTTCACGCACATGGAATGGAAGAATGCTTTTGGAAAAAGATGAGATGAAAGCCTTTGGAAGCTTGAATGTCAACTTAAGTTTTTGTTCAATATTAGACTCTTTCAAGAGAGACTTTGGAATCCATATAGCCTTAGGCTTTTCATTTCTTTTTGATGATTTAGAGAGAATATCTTCAATGATGGATTTTGGAACCCATACTTGTCTTGTAGTTTTCTTCTTAGATATCTTTTTTGACTTTATACCTCCATGTCGATTAGAGGAGACATAGTGATCTTCTTTTTTTTATGGATTATTGTATTGCTTCTTTTTTTTGTATTGAACATTCAAGTTACTTCCAAAAGACTTGGGACTTGTGGAAGAAGAAGGAGACTATGACTAGTTTAGATGAGTGGGTGGGTGAAAAGAATTCAAGGGTATGCATCTATGTTGATCTTGAGGAAAGATAGGAGATGGAGGGACGTAAGGACCCAAGATGGATGACAAATTAGGAGAGTTAGGAGGGGAAAGTGAAGGGACATAAGGGCCCAAGATGGAAGGAAGACTTGAAGCCTTTTTTATTGGTGGAGGAAGTCCTAGGATGGAAGTGGAAGATGCAAAAGGATAATCAATAATTTCATCAACATCTTTATGACAACCAAGGACATTAGCATCTTTAGAGTGAGCATTAGGATTTACAATAGGATCGTGAACATCTTGAATAGGAGAAACTTCTTCAATAGGATTGTTCAAAGCTTGCAAAGACTTAGGAAGAGTAGAAAGTGGAAGCAAACATGGAATGGTAGAACAAGAAGATGGAAGACTTTGATCTTGACAAGTTGCTTTGGATAGCATAAACATGTCACTTTTTTCTTGATTTTCAATAGGCTTAGTATTGGAAGTAACATCACTATTTTCAATAACCTCAATGGGAGTAAGGTCATCTTGATTGTCAATAAGCCCAATGGTGTAAGTAGTATCTTGATCTTGCTTAGGAAAAGACTCAGGACATGGTGGAATGAAGGCGGAAGGGTGTAGAGGATCCAAAGAACCAAGAGATGGAGGAGAGACATTATGAAAAGGATTGGGTGACATGGAGGGTTCTTGATCTTTCTTTATGTTCTTTTCTTTATTTTTAGAGTCCTCTTGACATGAAGCCACTTCTAAGGACAAGGAAGCATGTTGGAATTTTATGGAAGACTTTGGAAGAGATAGTGAAGGACTAGCTGAAGTAGACATCATAGCGCATAAAGGCTTAGGCTCTTTAGGTTTAGCATTATTGAAAGTATTTGCAGCCAAGTGAAGCTTGAGTTTCTTTAAGAGGTAGCCCTTGCGGATAACTATAGGGAACCGCATGAAAAGTATTAGGATTTTTGTTGGATGAAGGATTTGTGACAAATTTGGAAGACTCAGAAGCTTTAGGAAATGTATGGGTATTGGAGGAAGTATGGGATGGAAGGGAACCATCACAAGACAAAGGTCCATCATTAACATAATCTTTCTTGAGAGTGTAATCTTTATTTTCAACATGAATGTTCTTAGAGGAATGATTCTTATAATATTTACATTTCAAATCAACACGGTGCATTTTATATTCCTCAATAGTAGTAGATGGATCATAATCAAGGTACTGTTCATAGAAATCATCAAAGTCTCTTTCAAAATCAGAATCATATGGATCACCATCATGATCTATCCAATGTGATGACCCATTTCCAGTAAGCATGAGCACACGACGGGGAGGACTCTTAGGAATAGAAGTTTCATAGGTGTGACTATATGGTTCATCATCGTAGCCATCATAATAGTCATCATAGTCATCAAAGTCATCAAAGGTGGGTGTGTCACTCTTTGTGGGAGAGGAATCACAAGGATTACTATATTGCTCATATTGAGGAGTAAGACTCTTGGGAGAAGTAGAAGAGGAATGAGATTGTGAAGAATAGGAAAGTGAAGACCTAGTGGAGGAAGAAGACTTGGATAATGAGAAATGTGAATAATGTCTAGAAGAGTCATGGTAAGACATGGAAGATGAGGAATTCGAATAATGTCTAGAAGAGTTATGATAAGACTTGGAAGGTGAAGAAGAATGAGAAGATTTAGATGATGAAGAATGTTTGGAAGAAGGAGGTTGTGATATGATCATCTCTATGATCCTAGCAAAGGCATCTGATTCAATCACCTTTTATTTTATTTTTGCTTTAAGTTTGTCACCCATGAGATATCCAGAAGGACTATTGGAGGAATAAAATTCTTCGAATTGAGTAATGAGTTCGAGATCATCCATTCTCAAGAGAGGTTCCATAACAAGGTAGTTGAAATTCATGGTTGTAAAAGAGAAGGAATCAAGCATGGAAGAAATAGAAGAGATGAATAGAAGAAGGTAGACTAGAAAATAAGAGGAAAAGAATCAAGAAGACATGAAGAATTTAGGAAGAATCATGAAGAAGAGGAAGAAGCGTGAAGGAAGAAGAAAAAGGATGAAAATGGAAGACTAGGAAGACATGGAAGAAGAGGAAGAAAGAGGACTAAGAGTCATTTTTTGCAATTGGATACCATTAAAATTCATTTGGATATTGAGCAACATGTCACAACAACTAAGATCTGAGATCTGGACTGACCAAGGAAGACTAGAAGTGACACAAATCAACTTCAGATTGCAAGCAGTAGTGAGATGACAAAAGGACTCTAGGCGATAGTTTGCAAAGTACTAGGGTGACAGTTTCAGACTAGGTGATACTTCACATTAAGCAGGGCAATACTTTCTAGGTAGCCCAGGTGATACTTTCCAGGCAAGCGGGGCAATAGTCTGTCAGGGGTGAACTATCGCGTGATATTTTCCAAAATAGAGGGCGATACTGTTCCAGGGTCGTACGACTCTTTGACTAGTGAAGTGCAAAATCTTAGTTTTAAGGATTGTTTGTTCAAAATTTCAATTTGAGGGTTGATTTTTTCGATGTCAATCACAGTGACAATAGTAAATTGACAAGTTTGCAAACAATAGGTGATCAAACATGTCATAAAACACCTGAAACAAGGGCGAAAGAAACCTTTCCAAGACAAGCACTTGTGATATCAAAGTAATAAAATCCTATGAATGCTACCGTGATATTGAATATGCAAGAACGTTTACACGGGTATATCACAACGAAAACACTTCAAGCACTTTTTAGCCTAAAAAGACAATGGCTCAATACTTAACAACTTGGCCCACACTTGATGTCCCATTGCCTCACATGGTTACCCACAATAGATATTGGCTTTGTCGTGGAAGTGCCAATGACACAACCAAAGGAACACAAATGGTGAGTAATCTTGGGGTGATCTAGGTTATTCCACTTGGATCAATCCTTGCACCAAGAAGCTAAGTGGAAAAATAGGGTGGCTTCTATCTATGGTTCTTAGTAAGGGATTCTATTCATAGTATCCCTATTGCTCCTCAAAAAGGATTGGGACCTCATGGCCTCAAGAGTACCTTAAGCATTCTTGCTCAACACTTTCCTCATGGTCACAATCCCACAAGTACTCACATCAAGCAAAGACAAGCACTATGTCTACCTAGGTTTTGTCTCCTTGATAGCCTTGAGTTTATAGTGGGTTGGAATAGCTGGCAAAAAGCTTGTCCCCACTTGGGTCGTTCCTCTTGATTGCTCAAGAGTAGGCCCGCTAAAAGATTCTAAAAGATCTAAACAAAGAATGGGTCAACTTATAAGATTCAAGGTTTTTGTTTCACCACAAGGGTGAAGAGCATACTCCCCTATCTCAAAGCTTTCTCTCAAACACACCAAGCAAATGTTTAATTACCCTCTTGCTTTCAAAATCCAAAGATGGGTCAAGATTTTCTGGTTCACCACAAGGGTGAAGAGCATACTTCTCCTACCACCCAAGAATTCCTACAACAAGATATTATGTTCCTATGAAATGAAATAACTATTAATTGCCATACTTGAAAATGAAATAAACAACAAGCACTTGATTGGGTTTTTATGCTTTGGGCAGCCCTACAAAAACTGTTAGTAGCCCTTGTGCATTTGAAGCTTTCACATGTGTTCTTTTAAGAAAATGATCAAGCAATGAGATCACCTACAAGAACAACTTGTTAGCCCCACAAGGTTAGCAAAATCAAAATCCAAATGAAATCTGCAAATTAAATCTATCTAACCACAGCAAACCAAACCAGCAAACTAACTAGATTCAAATTCGGCTAAAAAGAACCAAGAAACAACTCACTGCCAGGTACAGGTGACAGTACAGTCACCAAAAATATCACGCGACACTTTATAGTATACCAAGGTGATAATTTTTTTCTGGGCGACACTTCGCTGTACTACAGGTGATAGAGTTTCCCAAATGGGGCGACAGAGTTTCTCAAGCGGGGTGATACTTTTAACTGGTAAAGTATCGCATGACCACAAGTGAACTGTCACGTGACACTAAAAATTATCGCGCAATAATCTGAGACTGAAAAACCTGAGAGCCGAAAATGAAGCTAAAAATTGATGAAAATTTTGACGGAAATGTAGAAAATTAAGGACAAAATAATAATGCTCTGCCCCACGATGGGCACCAAAAATGTACACACTCAAGTAGTGCACTTCTCTAAGTCATTATATCCAAGGGAATCCATGAAAAAGAAACTTTAGAAAGTGACCTAGAGCTCTCTATGTATGGAGTTGCAAGATTATTTTAAGTTTTCTCTCAGCTAGAGCTATTAAGCTAATGACCTTACTAGTCAACCACACAATGAGAGATTCAAATGAAGACAAGGGAAAGAATGCCAATATCCCCAAGAATCACTATGAAATGCAAATGCAAGCTAGATTAAGATGAATATGCAAGCTAGAAATGTGAGGTGCAAGCTAAGCTATGGAAATGAAAGTACAAACTAAACTATGAAAGGAAATATGCAAGTGTTACAAATCCTTCCTAATTAGACTAGATGAAGTAATCTAAAGCATAAAGGAAATCTATACTATGAATGCCATGATAATGGAACTAGAATGCAAGAGATAAACTATGAAAGCATGTAAAATGTAAGCCAAGAATGCTCCAAATCTTCAAAAGCTCCAAAGTGACCTAGAAAACCTGCAGCATAACATTAGCATAAAAGATTGATATGCAAATGAGGAAGAGAGCTCTTCTTTTATAGGAAATGAGAAAGAATGGACCATGGAGATTAAGAGGCAAAAGATTTAATCAAGGGTGGAGCTTGAAAGAGGAGAAATCCATGTGCACAAATATCCTCCAATGAGAAAATAAGAGTTGACTTTTGTGTCCATATGAGACAAAAAGTGTTTTTCTTCTTTTTATAAAATAGGAATAATGCTTTGTTTGTGCAACTTAAGATAAGAGGAAAAGTGGGGGCTTTTTATTTATTAAAAAGGGAGGAAATTCTTTTTAAATAAATAAAGACTTAGGATAAAATGGTTAGCCCAAGGAATAATCGAATAAATGATAACATAGGACTTGATCAAGGAAATTGATATAATTGATAAAATGTTGATTTTTTGAAAATATTGATTCAAGGATTTGATAAATTGCTGAATGGGGGCCCAAAGTCTAGGCGACCATTTTAGGGTGCATACATGAGGTACATCTTCACTCAACCCAATCTTAATGCTAGATAGAGGCAATGGATATAATTCTTGAGCGAGTATGACTTTGGTATAGAATATAACAAAGGGAAGGAAAACAAGGTAGCTGATGCCTTAAGTAGAATGAGACACATTGCAGCCATTTCTTCTAGCAGAACACGCCTAAAAGAACAGGTGTTGCACAATCTCCAAGGTGATGACTATTATGAGTTGGTCAAATCAGCATTGCAGAATGATCCGACAGACCACCATTTTGATGGATACTCTTTTGATGAGGATGGTATTTTGAGATACCAAGGGAGGATGTATATTCCCAACCAGGATGGATTGAGGAAATTGGTTTTTGAGGAGATGCATTGCACTCCATATTCAGGACATCCAAGAGTTAATAAAATGCTTGCTAATATGCGTCCATTGTACTTTTGACCTAGACTCAAAAGAGATGTAGCATCTATAGCTCAGTGTCTAGAATGCCAATGGGTCAAAGATGAGCATGTCCATCCAACTGGACTTTTGTATCCTCATGAGATACCTGAATACAAGTGGCAAGTTATTACTATGGATTTTGTTCAAGGTTTGCCTATGACTAAGCACAAACATGATGTAATCTTGGTTGTGGTTGATAAATTGACCAAGGTTGCACATTTCATACAAGGCAGTTTCAGGGATGGATCTTTGGTTTTGGCCAATAAATTTGTTCAGGAGATTTTTAGACTTCATAGAGTACAAGAGACCATAATATTAGATAGAGACACGAGAATGATGTCAAGGTCTTGGACAACCTTGAATACTTCTTTGGGAACAAGGTTGCATTTTAGTACATCATATCATCCTCAGATGGATGGTCAAATAGAGAGGGTTAACCAGGTTCTTGAGGATTTACTAAGAATGTATTGCATGGATCAGCAGTACAAATGGGAAGAGTATCTTCCTTTGGTTGAATTTTCTTATAATAATTCTTATCATTCATCATTAGGTATGGCTCCTTTTGAAGCTCTATATGGAAGAAAGTGTCGGACACCCATCAATTGGGATAGGGTAGAGGACAGGATCATTGTGGGTCCTGAATTGTTGAGGGAAATAGAAGAGCAAATGTCTCTTATTAAAGAACGGTTGAAGGAAGCTGCTAATAGGCAGAAGAGTTATGTAGACAAGAACCATACCTTCAGGCAATTCATAGTGGGGGACAAAGTTTTTCTTCGAGTAAGGCCACACAAGATTTCTATATCTTTTGGTAGAGCTTCTAAGCTCGCACCTAGATATGTCAGGCCTTTTGATGTTTTGGAGATTATCAATCTTGTTGCATATAGAATGGCCTTGCCACCTATCCTTGCCCATATTCATAATGTGTTCCATGTATCTTTACTGAAACCTTACCATCCAGATGCTTCTCATATCCTTGATTGGCATGCTTTACAGGTATAGGATCCGGGGGTGGTGTTAGTGGAGCCATCCAGTATCATTGACTAGTGTACCATCAGGGTGCGCGATAGAGAGATCTTGTAGTATAAGGTCCAATGGGACCAATTCTCTATTGACAGTGCTACATGGGAGGATGCAGATGATATGATTAGATCTTTTCCACATTTACTTCCATAGACTTTTATATGCTATTTTGATTTATGTTTTTCAGTTAGTTTATGGTTTGAGAACTTATGTTGTATTTTCATAAGACATCGGGACGACGTCTTCTCTTAGAGTGGAAGGATGTCATAACCGATTTTGTAGACCTATGACTTTTTAGTTTCCTTGCAACTTGTGTGGACTTCTTGACTTGGTCGAGTTTCGGTGACCCTAGAGGAATAAATTTATTTGATAAATGCTTAGCTATAATTATTAAAGGTTAAATTGTTGATTGTTTAATTGGAAGTCTAAAATGATTAAATGTGTTTTATATGTTGATAGATATATCATATTTCTTGGTATGATTATGCATGCTCATAACGAAAGATTTTTCAAGTTGATTTGGTTATAGCTTTTTGGGAACTAACCTACTAATCAAAATTTGAGTGTTCATCTATTGATAGTTGACAAGATCTGAGGACGGGGGTGTGGTCAAGGTAGGGGAGCCTAGCTCCTCGGTATGGATGAGTTCGGAATTATATGTTTACATGCACACACCACCAGTTATTTTTGTTCTGGTTATGAAGAAAATTTAATGATGTGAATTATTTATATATAATGAATTAGTGTTGAGAAAAAAAAATGTAATCTTGTGTTGGTATGTTGTAGTGTTTGTTTGTTTTTGTTTATTTATTTAAATTTTTATATTGCTTAAGAAATTATGTAAGAAGGTAAAATAGACTTTAGTCAAAAGAAAAGATATTTTTCTTTTATTTATGTTTGACCTTTTTATTAACTTTTTTCATCGAAAACATCTGGCTATTTAACAAGTTGAGTATGAGTTATCTGGGGGTGGACTTTTTCTAAAACATTAATTCTTATTTTTGTTTGGGGTTGTAACTTGGCTCGTAAGCAGCCTTAGCAGGTGTTGAATTTGGGTACTGGGCTCCAAGTAGGGAGGAGGACTGTAGTGGAGTTAAGAGGAAGTAATGAAGTGGAGTAGGAATCAGAGGGAAGAGGAGAGGACTGTAGTAAGGTGAGTGATGGGAGAGAGAAGGTAGCAGGAAACGTGGAATGAGAGCTGCATAATACGGAGAGGAAGCAGCTATTAAAAAAAAAAACAAGAGTTGCAGAAGGGGGAGGAAAGAGGCAGCGAATACATTGCTTTGTGCTGCATAATTCTAAGAGCAGATTGGAGTATTAAAAGGATAGAAGCACTCTAGTGGAAGGAAAAGAAGAGTAGAAGACAGGGGAAATTATGCAGCTGAAGGGAGGAGAGAATTTTCTATTTACATTACCACATTTAATACAAAATCAGGTTCCTCTCTTCATTCGAATGTTATGATTTGGAAACATTTATTTCTTTGGGAATTTTCTATGTTACTTTAGTTTATATTATGCATTGATTCTTTGGGTGTTTACGCCAATAGCACCCCCAACCCTTCTACTGCTTTTTATTTGTGTTTGCCTTGACTTCTCACTGCTGAGTCTTTGGCTTCTCAAGCAAACACCAATGCAAAAGCATAATCTTTAGTCTTTTCTACAAAATGCATAGACAAGAGTCTTTTACATGAACAACACCCTGCATAAACATTAGTTTAATCTGTAAATAACACCCTGCATAGTCATTGGTCTTGAGCTGTTTAAGGGGATGGATTTGGTGCTCACTTGTAACCGATAAGCCAATGAATGATGCAATGTTTTGGCAAGATAAAGGTTTCACAGTAGATAGTTTAATATATGACTATTTTTTTCAAACAAGTATTAAATTCCTATGCTGGTTCGGCCCTGTCCAGATTGGAGAAATTGGTAATTTCGTTGTTTTCCTTAAACCCATTAGATATTGTTTGATAATTTGAGAAATAGGGGAGTTTGATCCCAAGATTATTTGCATCTTTACATGGCATCAGACTCAACTGAGTGTTTGTTTTGTAAATTCAAAATCTTTGAACTTTTATTTTATTTTCCAGCCTGTGATCTATAAGATCTGAAGCCTTTCTCACCCAAGCATTAGAGAAAAATAGAACTGCAACACAATGTTTAGATTAGCTTAAATCTTCCCAAATTCTAATTTTCTGTTGAATTTTAATCTCAAATTTATAGTTGATTTTATTTACTGGTTTTAGGAGAATAAACATTGTTCAAAATCTATAGAATTTAAGTTTTATAACTACAGAGATGGCACTTTAAACGTTTCTCTAAACCAGTGATTGCCATGAATTCAATCTTTTATTTGAGATGAATTAGGATCCTATTCAGTTATAAAAAATTTGCAGATAAAACTTAGAGGAAAAATACAAACATATCTTTCCTTAGAAGTCTTACAAAATCTTGGAAGTCTGTTGATCATCAAACTTAAAAAAATTTAGTTACCATTCTAGGCTTGGGAGAAGAAATGTTGCAGTCATAGAAATCACACACTTTAAACTAGTATGAAAAACATGGCAACTAAACAGTCAATATATTTTTATAGGTTTATGTAGATTGGAATTACATGTTAAAGGTAGGAGAATAACAAAGTGATTGACTGTGAAATTTTGGGGTAACTGTTATATGTTTCCCTTAATATTATAAATTAGTTCATTCCTCTAAGATCACCATTTGCTCGTATTTCTTTTAAATTACTATTTTTTTTCTCTGTCAAGTGTTTTGAGATAAAAAAGAAACAACAAAGTAATTTTGTCAAATTAAGTGTTGTTTAAAGTATATTTTTGAATTGAAGCGTAATTTGGAGTAAGACAGAGAAGGGTAATAGAGTATTGTTACTTGTCAATTTTTATTGATTTCGAAAAGATTCTTTGGCCAAAGATTACTTTCTCATATGTTTCATTAATATGCTTGGTTAGTATTGTTTGTTCTCTCTGCCATTCTATGATTAGGATTTTTATTTCAGACTAAGGATTGTTGTAGTAGATAGAATCACAGTTGCTTCATATTCTTCTGGCTCATCAGTGCCAAGTTGCTAGTCTTCTCGAGCAGGGTCGGTGCACTTCCATATCAAGGTAAGCCCCAGGGGAGCTAACCTCTCCATGGTTGGGCAAAAAAAATATTTGGGCCACACTCCCGTCTCAGGATTTGCAGGTGGACGCGCGGTCTATTACAGTGTGGTGCCTAGTTACTATTCTATGACGGTTTCAAAAAAGAATATTATTTTGATTTATTGTATATGTATGAATTTCGACAGAAGGTCGAAACTATGTAATAAAGATGTATTATTTTAGTTTTAAAGTTTGTACTTGACGACCAAATGGTCGAATGTTTTAAGTTGTAAACCTCTAAAATTATTGTATAAACGACACTTATAGTCGAATATGGGAAAAGTTATGGTAATCTATCAATTATATTTTGTCGACTTGAGCATATTTTTCTTATGTAATGTATTTCTTTATTTGGCAAAAAATGGTCTTTAGACATTAATTATATCATGGTTGATATTTTTTAAATCATAAATTTGAGAATATTCAAGGTAGGTTATTTCTCCAACATCAAAATATTCCCTTCCAATATCCTCAATATCTTTGTTCTTTTGTAAGAACATAGAAAGCTTAATTAGCAAGTCATTAATTATATCATGGTTGATATTTTTTAAATCATAAATTTGAAAATATTCAAAAAGAATAATGTGATGTAGAAATGTAGTAGATGTAGAAATGTAGAAATGTAGAGAGAGAGAGAGAGAGAGAGAGAGAGTTGCACACATGCACACATATTTAAAGAAAAAAAGGAAGACAGAGAGATATAATGATGAAGAAAGATAGAAGAATAGAAAAAGAACTTGATAAAATAAAATAAAATAGAAGGAAATGGTAAGAGGAAAAAGGATTGGAAGAGACTCTCAATTAATCATTTTGTACCAACAATTCAATGATGAGACATCTCTATATTGGGAACATCTCATTTACTTAAGAACCTAGTAATTTTTTAGGCAAAGATATTGGTTGACCAATGTAGAATACCAAGCTATTGTGGGCCTCTTGAAGTTGCTCTCTCTATCATGTATCTATCCTTAGAACATCTCATTTACTTAAACATCTAATAATGTATCTTAAGAGATCTTCCATAGACAAGGAAATCTATTGACTGACCAACGTAGAATACCTCATTATCATGGGGCCTCTCGAAGTTTCTCTCTTCATCCCATATCTATACTTGGAACATACCATTTATTTAAAAACCTAATAATTTCCCTTTAAGATGTCTTCCATAAGTATGGAAATCACTCGACCGACCAATGTAGAATACCTTACTATTATAGAACTTACTGTTATTGTTCTCTTCATCCCATATGTAGAGTTGAAATGTAACTCATTTACTTAAACGCCTTATAAATTGTAAGTTGTTTGTGAATTCAATTACATAAATGTTTTTGTGTCAAGAAAATCAACCGTTTGACCAATGTAGAATGCCTCACCATTGTAGTTGTCCTCTTCATCTTGTGTCAACACTTGAAACATCTCATTTACTTGAACACTTAATAATTTACCTTTAAGGAGTCTCCCATAGACAAAGAAATCGACCGAGCCACCAATGTAGAATGCCTCGCTATTGTATATAGGTGCCGTGTGTAAACCGTTTTTTAATAAAGAATTAGAAAGAGTCGGACAAACAGTCACTGTCAGTTGACAGAATTTCAAAGTGGTGGCTTCTGACGTTTGGCGGAGATTGCATGAGATAATTAATGTTGTTTAGTTCCAGAGCTCTAACCAGGAAGCTGGCGGATGAGACAAAGGAAACGAAAAAAACAATAAGAATTCGCCACGTAGAGGAAGTTGGCAAGCCTTGAAAGAAGGTTCCAGAATGTACTCGGATCTTCAATTCAATAACGAAAGGAGAATGATGTCAGTGTCGAATCTAGTATCAGACGCCCCAAAAATATGGCCCTCGTACTTAAAAGAAACTTTTCTGTACCTAATAATTGCCGTGAGTAAAAAATATTGCTTATTTAGCTTTGTATTAATATTTTCCATATATTAAATTCAACGAACTACTGGAAAGCTCAGTTTCTTAAGGAATGCCTACAGATAAGAACAAGTTGAACGGCTAGCAGACCGGACAATTTTAAATTTATCTAGGCCCACACGGTTTGTGCTAGTTCGGATTCAGTTTCTTATAAAAGGAAATGTGCTATGGCTTGTAAGGACAAGAAATCAAGGAAAAGTAAGTTTAAAATTGGAAAGGAATGCCGTTCGAGAAAATGTAAAGGATTTGATTGAAAGGTCTGAAATGGGGATGAGTCTTCGCACTTTCATAATGATGATGTTCTTGGAAATCTCAGATATATGCGGGGTTGGGGAAGTATTTTGGGGATTTGAAGAGGCTTTCGGCGTTTGATATGCAATGTATGGGGATGGTGGGAAAACAACTCTCACATTGAATCTCTACAATGATCCTCAAATTAAAGGTGAAATGGTGGCCCTTTCAAATTTTCTTCTTTCACTTTGAATTACCATTACCAGAGAGTATACCCTGTTCCAAAGTTGTAGGTTTTAATATCTGTTAAGGAGGCTGTTCCTCTGTATGTGAGGTATTCCCACTTACTAGTTTTGTCTTGCTTTTGGGTGTCTTGTCCCATGGATGTCATAATAAATTCAATCATTTATCATTACAGAACTCTTTTTAGGTTCATTCATCGTCTGAACTGGTTATGTTCAGGAATGATGCAAGCCTGGATTCTGTCATCCCCAAGTTCTTAAATGCTGGATGATTCCATGCACTCTCATGATGATAATTTTCCTGGAAAATCTCAGTATGGGAGATTTGAAGGGACTTTTGATCCACAGCATGGTCTCAGTCGATGGTGTCCAGTGTATTGAGTTCGTGGGAAACAACTCTCAATTTGCATCTCTATAATAATCCTCAAATTAAAGGTATAATGGTAGTTCTCTCGAATTTTCTTTTTGGATTTTAAATAGTCTTTAACAGAGATGATGCCGTTTCAAATTGTTAGGTCCTCATAACTGTCAAGATTAAGGGGTCTGTTCCTGTAAGTGAGGTATTCCCTCTTATTTGTTTGTCTTGTTTTTGGGTGGCCTATCCCATGGATATTATATAAATTTCTTCAATTATCTGCTCTATAGTTGCTTTTTGGTTTTACTAATTGTCTAAACTGGTTTTGATCAGAAATCATGCAGGCGTGAATACTCTTGTCTGAGTTCTGAAATGGTGGATGATTCTACACATTCTCGTTCTGCCAATGTTCGTGGAATATTTCAGTTTTGTGTGGGATTGGAGAAATGCATTTGGGATTTGAAGAGGTTTTTGTTCCACAGTGACGTGTCGGTGTTTTTGTGCAATTTATCGGAGGTGGTGGGAAGACAACTCGCAATAAATCTGAATCTCTACAATCATCCTCAAATTAAAGGTGAAATTGAGGCTTCCTTAATTTTGTTTGTTTCTAAGTTGTTTCTACCAGACAACAGGTCACACTATTTAAAATTTTTTGGTTATCATATATGTCAAGATTAAGGGGGCTGTTCCTCTGTATGTGAGGTATTCCCTCTTATTTGCTTCTGATTTGACTTTGGGTGGGTTACCCTGTATCTTATAAATTCAACCATTTATCTGCTCCAGAGTCCAGAGTTTTCTTTGTTCGTGGCTATCCTCTGAATTGGTTTTGTTCAGAATTAACGCTTCTGTGAATACTCTACTGAAATGGTGGATGATTCCCTGCACTCTCATGACAATAATGTTCCTGGAAAATCTCAGATTTATGTGGGGAAGGGCAAGTATATTGCGGATTGAAGAGGTCTTTGTTCCACGGTAAGGGGTTGGTTGTTGGTATGCACTGCCTGGGGATCGGTGTGAAAACAATTCCTGCATTGAAATTTTGAATCTCTGCAATGAACCTCAAATTAAAGGTGAAATGCTGATTCTCTCAAATTTTCTTTTCTTTTTAAGTTTTAAATTGTCTTAACAGGGTGGATACCCCGATTCAAATTGCTAGGTCTTCATAATTGTCGAGTTTAAGGGAACTCTTCCTCTGTATGCAAGGTATTCTCTCGTATGTGTTTGTATTGCTTTTGGGTGTCCTGTCCCATAGATATCATATAAATCCATCATTTATCACTCCAAAGCATTTTTGGTTCATTTATCATCTAACTGATTTTGTTCAGAAATCAGGCAATTGAATACTTGTATTATCTTCTGAAATGCTGGATGATCCATGCATTCTCATGAAGATACTTATCCTAGAAAGTCTCAGTTCTTTGTTGGGCTGGAGAAATGTATTGGGGATTTGTAGGGACTTTTGATCCACAGCGAGGTGTTCATCAATAGTGTCACTGTATAGGGGCTCATGGCAAAACAACTCTCAAATTGAAATGGTGGTTTTCTGAATTTTTTACTCTTTTTTATTTTTAAGTTATCTTTACCAGAGAGAAGGCCACCCTGTTTCAGATTTTCAGGTCCTCACTAGAGTCAAGATTAAAATGGCTATTTCTCTGTATTTTTGGGTATTCTCTCTTCTTTGTTTGTGTTGTTTTTTGATTGATTTTATTATCTGAACTGATTTCATTCATAAATTATGCAGAATAGTCTAGTCTAAGTTCTGAAATGGTGGATGATGCAATGTACTCTCATGATGACAATGTTTATGTAAAGTCTAGTCTGAGTTCTGAACTGGTTTCATTCAGAAATTATGCAGAATACTCTAGTCTAAGCTCTGAAATGGTGGATAATGCAATGTACTCTCATGATGACAACGTTTATGTAAAGTCTCTGTTTTATGATTGGTTGGACAAATGTATTGGAGATTTCAACTTTTTGAAGGGCCTTTTGTTCCACAGAAAGGTGTTGGCAGTTGGTGAGCATTACTACTCTCACATCGGCTCAATGCAATGATCCAGCTAAAAGGTGATACACCTGTTAATTCTATTGATGTTTATCACAATGTTTTGAATTTTATTTAGAAAAATCATTCTATTTTAAACTTCTGGGTTTTCCTCTCATGTCAAGATTATAGGTATGCGTATAAAAAGAGATTAGCTAGCACATACAGACTGTGTTCATATGTTATTGTGTGGTTGATTGAAAGTGCTATTTTTAGGCTTGTTCTTTTAAAAATTCAATTTTGATTACTATGAGAACAGGATGGGAGGTCACTGCCTATAGAGGCAATATAATTGACATATGTTATTGTGCGTCAAGAGGCATGGAATCAGTTTTTGGTGGATATTTCTTGATTTACCTTCTATAAGCAATGCCACTTCTTTACTGTCATCAACCCCCTTAGGCTGAACTGGGGTTAGTCTTCTTGCATCTTGATTCCATAAAACTCTTAGCTGTCAAGGACGATTCTTAAACATCAAACAGTTTAACAGTCAAAAGTAAACTTTTGCAGATGAAAATAAGACTATTTTGATGAGGAATCAAATCTCCATTGACAGTTTAACCATTAAACCCTTCGATGTTTAAGTAGAGCAACATAGTTGCACTGTATGCCATAATGGTCTTTAGTAGCCCTAAGCATCATCGTGTAGAAGACACCTCTTGAAAACTCAACCAAGAGAACTTTGTTTTCAAGCACCAGAGTTTCTTCTTTGCCGCATTCCATACATTTAGGATCTATTATGGGGATCACTATGCTACTCTGTATTAGATTAAATGATACGTTTTCATTTATGTTAAGGTATTCAGTCTATAAATTCAAATTGCCTTTGCATGGAATCCAGATTATTTTGACAACAATGTGATATCACTGTCTCCCAGTCTCCAAACCTAAAACAACATTAGGAATATTTGGGAGAAGGTACCTGGAAGGAAAAGACTAGAGTTTAAAAATGTGAAAGATACACACGTAGAGCTGCAGCAAAATATTTTGAGTCAGTCCAAGCCAACTCTATCTATTTCGGATGATGTTTGGCCTTGAAAATGTTTGGAAAAAAATTGTTGTTTAGAGTGTAATAAGCAATTATTTATTTATTTATTTATTAGATTACCTTGTAGGTCCTCCAAGGTTTGCTTATGAATTGCAGGTGCATGCAGAATATGATGGTCTGCCACTTTCTCTGATGATGACTGGAAGCTCTTTGCATGGAGAACCCCACAAGATTAGCAAGAGAGCAAAGAACAAGGTTTCTAAAAGAAAATATATATCAGATTATCACAGAAAAGGTTGTTAGATTTCTTCAGACCAGTTTTGAGTACTTAGCTATGTTAGCAGAATTAGAGATATGGCTGGAAGATCCCGTTTACAGCTTTTTTGAAGTGTCCTCTGCATTTTTTTCAGTGTGCAACATTTCGGTTATGAATAAACAGGTAGGTAGATGTTTCTTTCCAGAGGACAGAAAAACGTGTTCATGTTCATTTAACTTTATGCACCATTGAGTTTATGTTGAAAGCTACAAAGGCATGACGCTTTTGCCATCTTATCAGAATTTCCCTAGCAATACAAGGTAATTGCCTTTACCGCTCTTAGAAAACTCAAGAACCAGCTATAAGGCTTGGAAGTAATCACTTGTTCAGTGCGTACCCTCAACAGCATTGTAAACTATTCAGAATATCTAGATTTTTTGAATGATCTAAATGTCATACCCTATAATAAGAATATGCAATACTACTGTTATCAATTCTCAACATTAACCACTCCTGTTCTCTGCATCACAAATACAAGCACTCTTTTCCCTTTACACATTTCTTCAATATGATGAGAATATAACCTGTATAACAAGTAGTCATAATTAATGCGGTGTTCTAACTGGATGTGTGACTTATACATGCAGATCCTACGGAGGAAAATAACAGGCATAATGTGAATTTCCCCAAGACAGAGGTTATTTTGTCACTCTTACTTTGGGAGATACTTTCCTCCCCCATTTTTTGAAATCCATCAGAAAGTTCAAATTTCTAGTGGTATTCAATTGGGGTACAAAGAAGGCAACAGAGGAAATCATATGCAGAAAATGCAGAGGAAAATTGAAAGAAAATAAAACAACCTCAACTCTACTCCCTCAATTTCTTGAGTTGTCCTATTCCCTTTGAAAACCATATGAAGTTTTCACACCATATGCAGAAAATTTTCTGATGGTTTACATCACTGCTCTAAGAAAATTTCAGTATGCAATGGCTTGAAAGAACATCCAGAGGAAATAAGACGACTCGAGAATTTGATGGAGTTTGATATGAGAGAGTATTCTCAATTAACATGAAGCTTGTACGTGTAGAGAAGATTAGCAAGCAGTGGTTGCTGCCCAGGAAAGTTTCTATTCCAAATCTTAAGTTAAAATTGTGTAAATGCACTTTCTTTTGAATTGACTTCTTTTCTTATATCATCCTAAAGCACAAGATCCAATCATCTTGACATTTTCATATCCACTCATACAAATCAATAGAAGGTCCTCCCTATTTTCATACTATGAATGTGACTAATTATTTTGGCAAGTTCAATGCAGTAGACATTCTTGTCTGGTGTGCATGTTCATGATTATTAGATGAATTCAAATGTACATTAGTTTTCACTGTACTCAGTTGATGCAAGACTTGTTTACATACAGATTCTTTGTGGCTATGTGCAGATAGTGAGAGTCATTTTTTAAGTTTGGGGATGTTACACATTATAGGCGGACGGTTTTCTTTTGTGGGCGGAGGTCTTCTATTTAAGAGAAGTACAGATAGGAGTGGAAGGCAATGGAGGGCCTTCATGCTTCTGATTAACAGGCAGAGGTTTGAAGAAATGAAAAACTTTATAAGTTTGACTCAGTTTGCTGAAGCTGTTTTTGGCAGACTGTATGTGATGTTCTCTGCTGAGCACTGAGCAGAGTACTTGTATTGTTGCTAGTTCATAAATTGTGTATCCCGAGCAAAGGAAATTAACTTTGTTGATGTGGTTTATAGTCACACACATTATATATAAAATTCACAAAGAATTTTAAATTTTATCTTTCTTGAAAGAAAATTAAACTTTGGAACGTAATTTAATTGTCTAAGGCTACTAATGGTTTTCTAGAAATTAAGTGTGCTATTAGATTAGCTGGAAAAGTAAACTAAAGTAGACAAAACAAGAAAACTTAAGCGAAGTAAATTTAGTGTGCTATTGAAACTTGTTGTGCCTTTTCACAGCACGACCCATTTTTCTTTCTGAAAAAATTAGAACCTCACTCCCCCTGCTCCCCCTCTCTTCGATTAGTTTTAACTTGTCTTGTAGTATTGACAAATCCCATCGAGCCCTTAATTCTTACAATTAGTTACATCAAGAGACAAATTTCATCATAAAGTAAAAGAGCGTCAGCAAATAAGCCTATGTTGCTTTAGAAGTGCACTCCCACAAAGCAATTACAAACTTAGGGTAATTAATAAAAGACTTTAATTTTCTTTGGAGAAAGATAACATTCTTTATGAATTTTATGTGTAATGTATGTGACTACAATCACATCAACAAAGTTAATCGTCTCATAAAGCCCTTCAATCTTCTCATGGTCAAACTATATTTTCCTTATGTACAATGGCCACACATCCTTCTCTATTAATCTAGCAACGAAGTTCTTTCAAAAATTAGCTTTATAATCAAATATATGGTAAAAATATAAAATTATACTTGCAGCCAAAATAGGAAAAATCAAAATTGCAGTAAAAACTGTCAAGGATATTTCAGTTAACATGAATGTAGTGGTAGTCAATTGATCGATATTGGTATGGGCATTGTTGATTTGGTGGTCAACACCTCCTTGGGGACTCGTGACATGGCTTAACTGCCTCCTGTGGGTCAGGTTAAATATGGGGTTTGCATCGGGCGTTGATAGTTTGAGCTTTTAGCACAAAGGCAAATGATTCCATCGATTGATATTAGAGCCTTGGGTCAAGGGTTCAAGTCTCCCTTCAATGGGTGTTGAAGGCTTAGTCAGTGTTGAGGGGGAGATTGTTGACTCAATGGTCAACACCTCTTTGGGGATTCAAGACATGGCTTAACTGCCTCCATGGGTCAGGTTAAATCTAGTATTTGCATCAGGCATTGATAGTTTGAACTTTTGGCGAAATAGAAAATGATTCTATCAAACATATCTTAACACCATCATGAAGGTTGGATAGAAACTACATTGGACTTGGACCATTTCACTTGTAAATATTTATCCACTTTAAAAGGATATTAATCAGTGAATAAGGTGCTTGCTTTTTCAAAACACACTAATTTAAGAAAACTCCATATTAAACTCATAAGATTTCCACTGTCCATGAATGGATAATGAGAAATGTTTCTGGATTCAACTATCTCAATTTTTTTATCAACATTTTGAATCACTCTCATCCTGATGATGGATCACAAAGTGTGATTTGAAACGTTGAGGGTGGTCCAGCTCAGGTTGTGAAAAGGTTCGACTACTGGTGCTGGATCGATTGCTGGTGTGGGGTATGAACCAACTAGCTTCATTGCTAGACCCAGAACTGCTACCAAAGCTACTGGGACAGTAAGAGGTGCTGGACGAGGTGGTGGTGCTGCTTCAAAAGGATGCCTGCTTGGGCGGAATCAGAAGCTCCCTCGACGGCTCGATCCCATCATTTACCGGGGGTAATGAAGGGGTGGGTCTATGCAGGGTGGCGAAACTACTAACTCTCACCCACCTCGGCTTCTATGGCCCCTACTATTATAAAGGGGCTGATGTTGCCCTTGAAAGAGGTAGATGCCCCCTACCCCTACTAATCAGTAGAACCTAGAAACATTTCTCGTTATAACTCCATATGTTTAAAGCACAAAACAATGCAATCTATGGCTAGGAACAATGATTTGTACTGTTCTTGGAGATTTTAATATTCCACAATGCTTAACTAAAAATAACTTATTCAAATCTTTCTTTGGGATCCACTATTATCAATTCTTACTCTCAGATCCATTATTTTTTATTACCTATTCCTTTGCTTGAAAATTCAAATAGTTATTTGCATTAAATGAACTATTTTGTAATCTCCTATAAAACTAGATTATGAAAAGATTATAACTATATATTATGGGTGATTGCAACATGAGAAATTAATTAATGGTGTAATCATTCATACATGTTTCTTGTTATAATCATTTAGGATATTGACAGATTGGACAAGCGAGTTGTGTGAGTCTAATCAAGAGATGAGATGCTATGGTTATCTAGTATTTACTCATGCCTCCTAAAAACACTGATATGGTTCTATAGTATTCCTCTAACTTATAGTATTCCTCTACCTCATTGGAAATCTTCAATCCTATATTGAAAGCCACTGTCACATTTAACTCAACTTTCCAATGCCTAGCCGCTTCATGAAGTGTTTGTTTAGCAAATTGGTTTGTGCATATCATGTCCAAGCATCCTCCTTCGACCTTTGATTAATGTGGCATAGGGAATACCATACAACCATAATGGCATTGTTGTACCCCTTCCTTACACCATATTTGGTTAATGTGAATAGCGGAAATTGTCCAACCCATCATGCCCCTATCTTGTCCTTTCATTATTTTATTTTTAATTCTTTTTCCACACCTGCATTATCCAACATGGATGTACTAATGGGGAAGTTATGGAATAGTAATTTAGAAAAAAACCTAAATTTAAAATTATTAGAGTATATTGTATGGATTTTTTTACTTTCTAGAGGTAATAGGATAAAAATGAGAGGATGTTATTTTATTTGATTAATGTTTAAGAGTGTTAATAAAAGTTTTCATGAATAATTTTGAGTCTAACCTTCACTCTATTCAGATTGTGAAGGTATTTCTCCATATTATACTCATAGATTTTAGTACAAATAGAACAACCTATTTCATTAGTTTATATGACATTTCATGGAAGCGCTTTGTATAGACCCTTGAGTTAAGAAGTGATGTCTTGAGATCCTTATAAGTTTTATTAGTTTGGGGCATAGAGTCAATGTCATTTTGTATACAAGTTCAAGTTAAATTCAAGAATATAATTTTTAATTCTAAAGTGTACTATTTATACATAGCTTAAGCTTATCTCCTACAAGATTTAAACTTGTGACTTCTTTTCAGAAGTACCAATTTTCTACCATTAAAAAAATTGATGAAACTACTCGACATTAAGAAAAAATGAGTCAATGCTAAACCACCAAGCTAGGGTTAATTGGCAGTGTGTACAAGTCCTCCACATTTACATACCCCGAGATACCAGCTTTAGTCAAAACAAAGAACTGTATTGGGACAAAGAATACATTCGCTATGCATGTAAAAACCAGTTAAGAATGTTTATTGAACTGAACTAGCCAAACAATTGAACTGAAAATACAGAGTAGCTTATATTGATTTGTACTAGTAAATATAAAAATGTATTAAAATTTTTATAAGAATGTTAAGATCCCTGGATCTTGTTTTTTCCTTCATAACGAGAGATGGAAGAGAAGTCAATCATCAAGCCAGTCCAAACTGAACTGTGCTTCCATGGTTTCAACTTTAAGCTCCAGAATAGAAATGTTCTTGGCCCGCAACCACTGATTCCCAATCTTCTCATCACAGGTGACAAGCTTTAGGGAACTTAGCTCACAAACAGCTATAGGTAACCTCGTCAAACAGGAACACTCTCTCATATCAAGCTCCCTCAATTTCTTGAGTTGTCCTATTTCCTTTGGAAGCTCTTTCAGGCCCTCACATAGTGAAATGTCTAGATATTCCAACTGTGCAAGTTTTCCAATTGATGCAGGAAGCTCTTTTAGGCCTGGTAGTGCAGATAATCTTACCATTCTTACATAGCTCATATTTCCAAAATCATGTGGTAAATTTTGAAGCAGGTGGCACTTGGTAATAGACCACGACATAATGGAGGGCATATTGCAGACACCAGGGGGCAACTCCTCCAAATCACTGTTGTGGTCCAGGTTAAAATCTTGGAGCTTTGTGAATGTGGATAGATTTCCAAATCCTTCACATAAGCTCAAATATAGCTTCTCTAAATTTTGCAGTGCTTCGATGCTCTATTTTTCAAGGAGGGGTGAAATCAACCTCTCGAAGCGGATACTCTTGAGTTGAGTGAGTGAAGATAAAAGATCTAGACCTTTTATAGTTGCCCTCTTTGTACCACAGTTGAATACCATCAGAAATTTGAGTTTTTTCATGGATTTATGAAACGGGGGAAGAAAGCAATATGTTGAAGTAAAAAGTAACAATAGAGCCTCTGCTTCGGGGAAATCCATATCATACCAGTCATTTTCCTCCATAGAGCCTGGATGTTAAATTGCAAGGGAAATCCAATTAGATTGGGCATTAATTGTAACTCCTAGTTACAATGTTCAATTCTCATCACATTGAAGTTGAATCTAGGAATGAACATATATAAGGGAAAAGAGTACTTATGTTTATGATGGAGACAAGAAGAGCTATTGATGTTGCACAGAAAAAGTTGAGACTTTCATGTAAATCTTATTCTATGCAGAAAACCATGCATGAAATTCTATACTATTCTATAATTTGACATCAAAGATGAATATTAAAAATAATAGTTATTCTTTCAAAGAAATGTTTTTGATCAAAATGAATGCGCAAGACATTTTTAGTAAACTCACCAGTGAGAATAGAAAGAATTTGGGTATCAAATGCTCTATTATTAAGCAAATCCTATTTCGCCAACAAACTACAGTCCTTCCCTGTTATGACCCACCTCTTACTGTGCACTATATTCTCTTGTTGTCCCAAATCCAAAGCCATATTTCTCAGTATATTATGCTGAGAAAAGTATAGCTCTGCAGCATTTTCATATGAGATAGATGCACTTCCTCTGTTAAGGCCAAGCATGTCAGGTTAGTGTTGGAAAACATGATTGCAAGAAGTCTAATATATAAAAGGAAAGACAATTACCTTTGATTGCTAGTTAAATTTAACAAATTTTTTCTTGCAAATTCTGATAAGATGTCAAAAGCATCATGTCTTTGTAGCTTCCGAACATAAATCCAAATATCCAATAGTGCATCAACACAGATTTTCCTGTTCTTCGGAAATAATCCCAAGTCTAAGAAACATTCCTAGGCTACATCATCTAAGGAGTCAATACTGGTTTGCAGCAATGTAAATAGCTCTTTTCTGTGATAATCTGATATGTATTCTCATTCATAAATCTTCTTTGCCCTCTTCGAAACCTCGTCCAGTTCCCCATGCATAGAACTTCCAATCATCTTTAGAGCAAGAGGCAGACCATCACATTCTGTTTGCACTTGCAATTCATAAAATGTAATGAAAATTTAGAAGCGAACCTTGTAGGACAAACTAATTCTAATATATATATTTATATATAACTCACAAAACAACAATTATTTCAGCTAAATCCGTACCTCCTTTATTAGATTCATGTCTACATCGCTTGGAATTGACTTATGTCCAAAAGCCCAGAAGCAAAAAAGAGACAGAGCATCCTCTGTGCCCAACAATGGTAATTGATAGAGTTGTGAAGAGGGAGTTTTGCAGATGATGGACTTGTCTTTGGTGGTTATGAGAGTCTTGTATGCCGGACCTTCAAATAGTAATTCTTTTAAATTTTCAGTAGACCAAACATCATCTAAAATAACTAGAGTGGGCTTGGATTGCTTCGAAAGCAACTTCTGCAGATTTGTGTGTGCCTCTTCCACATCCTGAAACTCTTGTATTCTTCTCTTAGCTATTTTTTCCCACATAGTTTCTAATATTCCTTTTAGGTTTAGGGATTGTGAAACCGTGATAAAAATCACATTGTTGTCAAAATAACCTGGATTCCATGAAAAATAAGTGTATTTTAGGCTAAATATCTAAGCATGCATGAAAAGATGTCCTTAAACCTGAACCAGTGTAGGATAGCACTTCCAGTGATATAAAATAGATTCTATATGCAAGTAATTAAGCAAACAAGAAACTTCAAAAAGACCAGAAATTCAAAATAAACTGGCATTTTTAGATAAATGATTAAAACATTCAGAAAAATATGAACAAAATTTACAGGCGATATCACCTTTAATTTGGAGATCATTGCATAGAGCCAATGCGAGAGTAGTCTTCCCACCACCTCCCATGCAATGAACACCAACGACCGACACCTCGTTTTGGAACAAAATCCTCTTCAGATCCCAAATACATTTCTCCAATCCCACGTAGAATTGAGACTTTGCAAAAACATGATCATTATGAGAGTATGTGGAATCATTCACCATTTTAGAAGTATAAATAAAATCAGAATCTGATTGTTGAAACTCTAACAAACGTTTAATTTCGCTCCAATATGAAGCTTACTGCTACCAGATTTCCTGTCTCTGCAAAGCTATTGATCATACATGATTTCTTTAAATAATTGAAGCGGTCATAAACAGTGTTGGGTTTTAACTTTTTACTGAAGCGGCGTCCAATTGTCTGTGTTCAAATTTGACAGCTTTGCTTGCTTGCTTGCTTGGATGACAAGTCTTGTAAAATTATAATCAAGGCTGCAAAATCTAAATTGAGTCCCAATTGCTGATTTCATTTTCAATCCGTGTCCACCTCCATGTGGGATCTTAATTATAAATAAAAATACAGGATCATAAATTGAACCCCAATCTCAGTCCGAATTCGTGATTAAAAGTGCATGAATAATTTTTAATCGATTGCTGATCAATTATCATAAGAAATTGCAAGACCTCATCGTATTCTAGTCCGACACTGTTCCAAGAAACTGTTCCTAACTTTTGTTTTCATCTTGAATTGTTGACTGGCAAAACCAGCGATCAAAACCCTAGACTGATTTTAGTCATTGTTTTACTTCGTCTGGAGGTGCGGTTCACCTAGCAGACTACCTTCCATTCGGAATAGCGATTCAAGTTTGTTTAAACCCGGACGAGATGCATTTCATATGGCATTTGATCTGCTAGAAGCATACTTGAAGCAGGGTACCGAGTTCGAACCTATGATCTCAGTTCGCTTCAAAGCCGCTGGCTTTGGAGCATAATTGAAGCTTCCGTTCATCAGCAACCCTGTCCAAAGTACGCATAATTGAAGTTAATATTTCATTTTAAAGCAAATATTAACTCCTTTAACGCTACTACACTAAATTCGCACTGAACATTAAATCAACAATTGAGATTAAATTATGATTTTTACATTATAATTTTACAAGGCTTTTCTCTGATAATTGAACCAACCGCCTGAAAAATGAAAGTGAGCTTCGTGAAAGCTCGGATGGAACTTGAGCCCCAAGAAAACCCACCAAATTTGAACACAGGAAATTTCACGCCAATTCAATTAAAACCGACACGTTTTATGGCCGCCTGAATTTCTTATATAAGGAAGACATGCACAATCAATAGCTTTGCAAAGACAGGAAATAAAGTAGCAGTAAGCTTCAAATTGGAAATAAAGTGACCGTTTGTAAGAGTTTAAAAAAATTGGTTTCGGATTTTGTTTACAGTTCTAAAATGGTGAACGATTCCACCTACTCACATAATGATCATGTTCCTGCAAAGTCTCAGATAATTGGCACAGAGGATCCTCTGTCTCTTTTCTGCTTCTGGGCTTTTGGACAGACATCAAATCTAATAAAGGAGGTATGGATTTATCTGAAATAATTGTTGTTTCCTGAGCCATATATATGTGATTGTTGTCCTACAAGATCCGCTTTTGAATTTTCTTTACATTTTTTGAATTGCAGGTGCAAGCAGAACGTGATGGTCTACCACTTGCTCTAAAGATGATTGGAAGTTCGATGCATGGGGAAGTGCACGAGGTTTGGAAGAGGGAAAATAAGATTTCTGAAGGAGAATGCATATCAGATTATCACAAGAAAGAGTTGCTTAGATTGTTGTAGACTAGTATTGATTTCTTAAATGATGTCGCCAAGGAATGTTTCTTAGACTTGGGATTATTTCCAAGGGACAGGAAAATCTGTGTTGATGCACATTTGGGTTTATGTTCGGAAGCTCAAAAGACATGATGCTTTTGACATCTTATCAGAACTCGCAAGCAATAACTTGCTAAATTTAACTAGCAATCAAAGGTAATTGTTTTTTTCCTTTTATATATTAGATTTCTTGTAATCATGTTTTCCAACACTAACCTGACATGCTTGGCTTTAACAGAAGAAGTGTATCAATCTCATATGGAGCTTGTATGGAGATGCTTCGGAGCTGTACTTTTCTCAGCATAATGTACTCAGAAATTTGGCCTTGAATTTGGGACACCAAGACAATATAGGTCAAAGTAAGAGGCTGGTCATATCAAGGAAGGACTCTGGTTTGTTTGCGAAAGGGGAGTTGCTTAATGATAGAGCATTTGATACCAAAATTCTCTCCATCCTCACTGGTGAGTTTACTGAAAAACTCTTACAAACATGCATTTTGGTTGGAAACATTTCTTTGAAAGAATAACCATTTTTTATAATGTTCAGCTTTGATGTCAAATTGTAAAATTGAATTGAATTGCAAGCATGATTTTCTGCATAGAATAAGATTTACATCAAGTTTTCATGTTTTCTGTGTGTATTTGTAACATCAATAGCTCTTCTTGCCTCCATCGCAAATATAAGCACTCTTTTCCTTTACATATTTTCCTTTCTGGATCCCACTTCAATATGATAAAAATTAAAACATATTTAACTAGTAGTTATAATTAATGACCCATCTAATTGGATTTCCTTTTCAATTTATACATGCAGGCCCAAAGGAGGAAAATCACTGGCATGATATGGCTTTCCCTAAAACAGAGGCTCTATTGTTATTCTTTACTTCGACAGATTTTATTCTTCCCCCATTTCTGAAATCCATGAAAAAACTAAAATTTCTGATGGTATCCAGTTGCGGTACTAAGAAGGCAACAGTGAAAGGTCTAGATGTTTTATCTTCACTCACTCAACTGAAGAGTGTCCGCCTGGAGAGGATGATTTCATCCTTTGGTAAAAAACAGGGCGTTGAAGCTCTACAGAACATGGAGAAGCTATCTTTGAGCTTATGTGAAGGATTTGGAGATGTATCCACATTCACAAAGCTCCAAGATTTTAACCTTGACCACAGTAGTGATTTGGAGGAGTTGCCCCTTGAAATCTGCAATATGACCTACATTCTATCTTGGTCTATTGCCAACTGCCATCTACTTCAAAAGTTACCAGATGACTTTGGAAATATGAGGTATCTAAGAATGCTAAGGTTATCTGCATTACCAGGCCTGAAAAAGCTTCCTGCATCAATTGGAAAACTTGGACAGTTGGAACATCTAGACATTTCAGTCTGCGAGGGTTTGAAAGAACTTCCAAAGGAAATAGGACAACTAAAGAAGTTGAAGGAAATTGATATGAGAGAGTGTTCTCGTTTGAGGAGGTTACCTTCAATTGTTTGTGAACTAAGTTCCCTAAAGCTTGTAACCTGTGATGAGAAGATTGGGAATCAGTGGTTGTGAGCAAAGAACATTTCTATTCCAGAGCTTATAGTTGAAATTGAGGAAGCGCATTTCAGTTTGGATTGGCTTGATGATTGACTTCTTTCAATCATCGGGAAGCAAAAACAAGATCCAAGGATCTTAATGTTCTTGTAAAATTTTTGATACATATTTATATTTATATTTACTAGCACAAATCAATATAAGATTGCCTGTAGTTTCAGCCTCTGATTATGATGAAATTTTGGCAAGTTTGGTGCAATATACAGTCTTAACTGGTTTGTACGTGCATAACGAACACATTCTCTTTCCCAAGACAGTTCTTTGTTTTGTATAATGTGTGAGAGTCTGCACTGCATTTAACTTTGGCTCGATGGTTTAGATTCCATTGACTCTCTCTCAAAGCAGATTAGTTTAATTCAAATGCACGTAAGTTTTCAATCCTTGGGACCATGTTGTAACTTGTATTTGCCTGTTGGAAGAGCTTGAGCTAGTAGGAAGGGTGATATTGGCTCCATACCCCAAGCTTCTAAAAACTTTTACAGACAGGCGATTGATTTGTAGGATAAATCAGCCATAAATTTTGTGGAGAAAATAACCAATTAAAGTAGGCATATGATCATTCTCAATATAATAGACTGTTCTATTTTTACTATAGAGTGTGGACATTTATCATCGAAGTGGTAATAAATTTGCGTTTGTACCACTTTGCTCAACACTACGCATTATATCTGCATCTAATCAAGCATGGTTCAAAGTTCTATTTAAAGAATAAAATTAAGGGAAACTTGGAGACCAACAAATACCTTCAAAGGATTTTTTGGGAGTTATGTGGAGGAAGTAAGGGGATTTGCCCTTATGATTGAAAGTAAATCTGATGCAACGCCTAAGTGTTTGTTGGTTGATCTGGTTCATCTTTGAAGTTAGTTGTTGAAGATCAAGATTCAATTCATCATCAAATATTTTTTTTGGGCTAAGGTTTAGCTATTTAATCTTTATGATCAAGTTAGTGCTGTTCCTTTGTCAAGGCTTTACTATTTTCTCAAGGTCTTTTTGGTTCTTTTGTTAGTTATATTGTTTTAGTTTCTATTTTATATTCTTATGATGTTCTTGTGTGTTATCTCATATAAGATTTTTGGGCTCTTGAAAAACTCTTTTTTAATTCCTAGATCTAATCAAATCACGTATCTAATTAAAAAAAAAAAAAAACTTTCAACCTCAAAGCACTTAATTAAAAACAAATACATTTCAATTTCAATAGTGATAAAGGTTGAATTCTAAGTTATTCTTGAAAACTCGTATTAATATGCTTAAACATTAATGAAGTAATTAAAGTACTTCTAAACTCGATAATGAAAATGATGGCTTCCACTCCCGCTTCCGCCCTTGTTTGAAGCAGGATCTTGCCCTATCGTCCAGGTTTGTGGCTCCTGCTACGTCTGTGCCTGTGGGTGAGTGTGGACCTTCAGTTTTGGGGTCTGCTACTTCTGCCCTGTCGTCTGGGTTTGTGGATGCCCTTGCTGTTACAGCTGTGCCTAGGCCTTCTCTGGCAAGTGGGTGTGTTTCTTCGAGGGTTTTGGGGTCTGCTGCATCTACTTCTGGTGGTTCAGCGATCTCCTATGTGGATGTGGCTTCCTTTGAAGATGGTATTCATGGTCCTGCCCCTACCGGTAGGGGGGATCTCGGTCCTCTCCTCTTGTGCAACCTGTTTCTATAAGTAAACCCCTTTTGATTAATCTTGATACCGATACAGTTGATGATATTTCAAAAACTATGGACGACTTCTCCTCCAATGTTTTTATCTTCTGGGAACCCATTTTAATCGATGTTGTTCAGATATACCCTGTGGAAAGGGGTTTTTTTATTGTAAAGTTTGAAAATGCTGAAGATAGGAAAGCTATTTTGTATAATAGTTGTTTCACTTGGGAGGAGCATTTTCCCCTGATGGCCAAACCCTGGTATTAGGGGTTTGACCCTCTTTGTGAATCCTTTAAATAAAATACCCTTATGGGTAAGATTGTCAAATTTCCCTCTTCATCTTTGGTAGGATTCTGTTTTGGAATCTGTGGTTGAGGCTATTGGGGATTTCCAAATGGTGGATTCAGACTCCTCTAAAATTTTTAAGATGACATATGCTCGTATTCTTGTGGAGGTTGATGTTTCCAAGGGTCTTCTTGAAAAGATAACTTTGGTTTCTTCTTTGGGCTCTTGGACTCAAAATCTTGATTATGAGGGAATCTCATCCAGGTGTAGGAAGTGCCACAAGATTGGACATCTTGCTGCGCGGTGTTTATCTGATAAGGTCAAATCAAAGAAATTGCCTACTTGGTGGTTGGGGGCTTTTGATCACCATTATATGGTTCACAAAGTCTCTAAGGAAGGGGGTTCGGTTGCTTTCTCTCCTCAGACTCGTCATGCTTTGGATGGAGTTTCTATGGCTGCCTTAGTTGCTTTTGATGCTATCTTTGAAGCTATAGATGTTGTCTCTGATGCGGCTTTAGTTCAGACTATTTTTGTTGCCCCTTCTGGTGTTGCTACTGTTGTCCCTAACCAAATTGTTGATGTTGTCTCTGGTCGTGGTGCTATTCTTGTCCCTCCTGTGGTTTCTGATATGACATGCCCTTTGGTGGTATATTCTTGCTCTTCTTTGGCTTGGCATAAGGCTGCTGAAAAGGTCGAGGATGGATGGACACCAGTTAAGGGAAAGAAATTTAAATCTTCCATTCCTTTTGATATGAATTTACGTTCTCATAAGAATGGGAAAAAATGTAAATCTTGATTGCCCTTTGTTGTATTTGTTGTTCCATATGGTAGGAACTATGGTTTGTTCCTTTGGTTTGCTTGGTGGGGCACCACAACTGTATTGGTCTTTCATTGCCATATCTTTTTATGCTCTTGTATAAGGTTTCGGGACCTTTCAAATCCTATTTTTACTTAGTCAAAACACTCTCTCCCAAAAAAACTTTAAAAACATCCATACAAAAATTATATTTAAAATAATTACTCTCTCATCATCATATTGCTTCCCAAAAACCTTAAAAAGTATCTATACAAAACTATATATATTTATGTATAATAATAATTCCTATTATTCACATCGTTCCTTGGTTCTCACTTAACCTTTAATTAAATTGCATGAAAACAATTATATTGCACAGATATTGGCATCTATACATATAACATGATGAACATACATACAAAAAGATTATATGTTGTCATTTGGCTAAGTAGTTTCAAGTAAGAGGTATCAATTCATCAAAGACTTGAGTAAGGACCTAACTTATTTAATCACATCTCCAAAGAATTTGAAACTTCCTCAATTGTATATTTAAGAAACAATACCATCTTTTCCATTAATTACACTAAGCCAATTAACTTATAAATGTTCATTATTAAAAATATTTGCAAACAAGTAACTCTTAAAATACTATGAAATAAAAGTAATAATCCCTATACCTTATTTTTATGTGCTAGCATATATATAATATAGGATGTACGATAGAACTTCTATTAAAACCTAAAAATAATTAAGCATTAACAAATGCAAACAACCCAATGTCAACTTCCATGATATAATATTTTACAACAACATGCAGGCTATGCAAGTGACATCCAATGAGATTCAATATATATATATATATATATATATATATATATATATATATATATATATATATATATATATATATGTATGTATGTATGTATGTATGTATGTATGTATGTATGTATGTATGTATATACGTGTGTGTGTGTGTGTGTGTGTGTGTGTGTGTGGCTATATATATATATATATATATATATATATATATATATATATATATATATATATATATATATATATATATATATATATATATATATATATATATATATATCAAGCAACCTATAAGAACGAAATACATCAATAAGTACATCTCAAGTATATTGCAACAATATGAAAGTGTCGAAAGTAGATATCTAATACCTAATCAAGATAACAACATTGCATACCCAAGATATACAAGAGGTCAAAATACAACTCTCATGCATTATAAATACACAATTGGTTCTTAAGCCAATCACACATATACAAGTGGCTCAAAACTAATGCATGCCATAAATAATACACAAAGAATTACATGCTCATTTTTGCATGTTATTCCTCCAATCTCCTATGTTCCTATTACTAATCAAAGAAGGTTTTGAATCCATCATAAGAATGTCCCTTTCCTCCCTGTCCATCAATGTAGGTGAAGAACCATCAATAATTCAAAGGTGTGTTTAAAAACCATACTACTAATTGTTTTATTTAATTTATTCCTCTATTAACACAAGTCGTACCCAAAAAACATAGATTTGAAAGAAAAAACTAATTTATACAAAGAGAGCTTGAGCTTGTTTAAAAGATGATAATGGCTACATAACTCAATCTTATAAAACTTTTAGATATAGGATTTATTGAATTGTTGAAGAAATCAAATATAAAGTTTATGGCAAAAATATCTAGTTAAATAATTAAAGAGGATATAGAGTTCATATTCAAACGTTTAGAAAAGAAAAAATAAAAAAATGCAAAAGAGAAAAGATAGAACATTTGCAATGCAAACTCTAATGGATTAAATCAACCTAGTACCACTTCATATTATTTGGTCATTGATCTTAAATATTCTATGTGTGTACCAATAAGTAATAATGTATAATGTTGCACCTATTCAATATAAATATTTATAATTTCTTTAATATATTTGTTGACAGGTCTTTTGTGCATGGACCAATAGAGAGATAAGTCAGGTGTGTTTTCCAACCAACTCTGTCTGAAAGAGGGGAAAGAACGAGGGTTTTTATCCTCCAAAGCACTTGGATGTCAGGTCACAATAGTGTTGGATTAAAACTTAGTTGGACAAGCAACTATTTGTTCAAGGGGTCTGCTAGTTTTGGGAAGGTTCTAAATACTTGGACTCCTTAAAGAGAGCGTTAGAGTAGATTAAAAAAAATAAACCTACAATCACTTTATCATTTCAATCCATCAAATTTACTCAAGAATAATATAGTAAACCAATAACCTTAATTATCATCATCTAGTATATGCTAAAGAAGATAGACCTATTTCATGTTAGAAATGCAGATATTAGGGTAAAAGTACAAACTTGTGTCACACTTTTCTAAAGAAAAAGGTTAACACAACCAAAACTATTCAACTTTAATGGCATAATTTAAGTGACATTTCTATTTTGAATTTGAAGATGATGTAAACTAGTGAAATGTGTAAAAATTGATGATGTTTATGCTATTATTTAAAAAAAAAATATGAAGAATTTATACATATTTTTTTAATGTTTAAAGCCAACTTTTTTATTGTTGAAAAATGTTCAAAATTAAGGGCTCCAATTCCCACCAAAAAACCAAATGTAAATGAACTTATTTCTTCCAGATTTCAACATCACATATAGATGACAATAAAAGAATAAAATAATGGAAGAATAACGAATACCAGAGTCTGGTATAATACATGGATCTAGAATCTCAAAGTCCCTTCGGACTTAAAGAATGAAAGAATTGGGATCATGAGGGTCAATCACCCCATAGAAGCCACTTTATAGTGCCCAAACCTTTCAACGCACTCATCTATGGAGTCCTCATCCAACCTTTTGACCCACTGAACTTGGAACTTGGCCTCTTTCAAAGCCACCTTTTCCTAGTTTGTGTATTCCCTCATCTTCACAACAGTCTTCTAATCTCATATGTTTCTAAAATTAATTTTGTACACTCATCCATGACTTTTGTTTTATCAAAAATGCAGGAGGATCCAAATTTTTCTGCCATGCGCTCTTCAAAACCGGCCATCAATGACTCAAAAAAGGTGAATTTGTCCATACTATCTATGTGGGAACTTGTTGTCTCCTATATATATGCTACGAATCATGTGACATGATTCTATATCAATGAAGGGAAGTGATTGATTGAATTTCACATGACATCCATGATGTCTACTCTGAGATCGAGCTTTTGGAGACTTATGTCTACAAAAATTACATCCCCATTTCAAAGAATATCGGTCACCACTATCTCATCTTTTCCTAAGGCATGTATGTAATTCAATCTCTTCATCTACTTTTCGTGTTGGAAAGTTTAAATGTCTCATACAACCACATCATCATGAACCTTGCACTTGATTTGTGTTGCCTCAAAATAATAGTTAATTAACTTGGAGAGGAAGTCATGAACCTTCTCGACTTGTTTGGAGATCCATTGGTTTATAATGGCAGTTTTTCTCTTCATTTCCTTTAAAGAATTCAACTCTTCTCGTGGGATAAATGTTGCATCATCTTAAAATGGAAGCACTTCCATGATAAGAGCATTTAGCCCTCTAAATAAGTGGTATGGGGTCATGTTAAGCACCTTGATCAGGTATTTGCATGTATCTGGCTTTTCCTCCTATTCTGCTTTCCTTTGCACCTGATTTTCACTTCATATCTGCATTTCCTAGCATTTTGGGCTAGGGTCCTGAGGTTTTTGACCTCAAGGTCAAAGTCAACCTCGATCTTGACCTAGGACAGATTTGACCTCGTCCCTGACCCCCAGTTCAAATTTCAAGTTTTTTTGATTTCCGGGCATCGGGTTTTAGAAAGATTCTTTTTCCCGCCTCCGAGTCAGCCATTTCGAGTTTCAGAATGGAAAAACCTTAAATTGCATTTAATCTAGGTATATTTCTAAAGATTAGGACCTAATTGGGATTTAATTCTCCAAGGTGGCCCCTCTAGAAGATTGTGCCCTAGCTCACTATAAAAGGAGGCCTTCCTCCCTCATTTTGATATCTCATCTCTCAATCAAGTTTTGTGAGAACACATCCACAATCAAGAAATTTCATGAGCAAGCTCTCAAGTGAAAGAAAGTGAATGCAAGCATTCAAGCAAGCCTTTAAGAAGTCAAGCATTCATCCATCAAGGAGATCCATTGTTAGCCATTGAAGGATTCAATCTCTTTGGAGCCCCCTTGAAGATCCATCCTTCTACATTCATCCAAGCCTCTTCATATGCAAAGATCAATTCAAGATTGGTGTTAAAGATCAAATGCTATTGATTTGAGACATCCTACATTCATTCTACATCCATTGGAGCATCCCTACTTATGGATTTGAGGATTCGAATCCTCTAGAAGGACTTCAACATAAGCAAAGTGAATTGTTTCATTTGCATTGTTTATGCACATTACATTTCAATTCAATTTCAAGGTTAATTCCTAAATTGGGGTTTGACCAAGGCAAACCCCCCATACAAACAACAAAACCTCCTTTTTTCTTGCAAGTACAAGTGTGAAATTTTAGATCTAAGATTAGATTTGGATACCCTTTTCGGCAAACTTCTGAGATCTGCGAACAAGGTCAAAATCGACCTTCAAAATAGGAATGTATCCTTTAATCTTTTATGAGGGTCAAAGACTTACCCACTGTCGGAAAGACAAAATATTTCTGGATTTTCTTCATCTCGGCATTTTCAATCCAAAACAAGTTGCAGAATTGCCCGAAAGTACACACAGACATCAGAATTTGGCATTTCTAGATTTGCCCTATTTTGAGGCTAGTACTTGTATTTCAATTATTTCAGATTTCAAGCACAATTCTTCATAGGGAAATATAAGGTTTTTCTCTCTCTTTCGTATTCTCCATAGATTGATTTGATTGTGTATTAACCTTTTGGTTGATCAAATTGGATCTCTCCTTTGGGAATTTGGATTTAGGAGTGGATTTCATATTTCCCCCATACATTACATTGAATAGAGGTGATTCCATTTTACCACTATTCATTTTAGTGAACCCGACATACTTACTCTCCTTTCTTTTGTGGAATTGGATGCCCTATTGTGTTTTGTGGTGTTAGATTTCCTTTTATCTTGTTAGTATTAGATTTCTCTTTTATGTTAAATCTTGAATGCTAAATAGATTTCAAAAATACAAAAATATTCATGCTTTATGTGTTCTTAGTTTAGTTCATTTGCATTACATTGGTTTATGAGCTTTACTACTACTAGTCCTACTTATAACATTCTGGTTAGAAGAAGTCGTAGACTCATGGGTGCCTGTGATCCTAAATCTTCCTCTCCTTTCCTTAGGATCCCGGATGATAATTTGATTCTTCATGATTCCAATCCTACTACGGAGCAAAACTCTTCCCACTCATCTCATGATGAGGATGACGCTTTACGAGTTCCTCCTGAACAAGTCCAAAAACTTTCAACTGAACTTGATAAAATGGGTAATTGGCTTATTCAAGAGAACCATAATCAAGATTATATTCAAGATATAGAGGCTCTTAGGAAAGTTTTCCGTGGTAGTGATCAAGGTATTAATCTCTTGTGTGGTATTACTCACCTCGTGCATTCAAATGTTAAACCTCTAGCTCAAGAAGCTCAAGATTTAGGGTTGATTCCTCCTATCACTAGAGTAGAACCCTCTTCTAATCCTTTACCTAGTATTCCTACCTATACTCCTTCTTTGGTGACTGTGACGGTTCCCTCTATTCCTATGAGTGTTCCTCCTTTGTCCCTTCCTACATCACAACCTTCATATCATAATGTTCCTTTTATTTATTCCAATCCACTTCCAACTGTAGTTCGTAGTGTTCCTCCAGTTGTGTCTTCTATTCTTGTAGCTTCTTACACCTTACCTAGTGTGTCTAATGTTGCTATTCCTCCTATTTCCTCTAATGATTCAACAATCATCAGTTTGGCTCAAACGGTGTCATCCTTACAACAACAACTTGCTTCCTTAACTCAAAACAAGTTCAGTATTCCTACATGTGACATGGGAAGTCCTTTGTCCTTGGATATTATTCATACTCCTATTCCTCAGCAAGGTGATATGCCTCATCTTGAGAATTATAATGGAAAAGGAGATCCTGTTCATCATGTTAAAATATTCTAAATCCTTTGTAGTGATTACGCTCATGACCATAGGATTTTAGCCAAACTATTTGCTAGAACCTTATGTGACAAGGCCTTACAATGGTATTGTTCCTTGCCTCCTTATTCTATTGATTCCTTTCCAAAACTTGCTAATTCCTTTATTCAACAATTTCAAAACAACATTGGCCCGCAAGTGTCTTTGACTGATTTGATGCATTGTAAACAAAGTGCTAAGGAAAAATTGACTCAATTTATTGGTAGATTTAAGCATTTGCATGCTCAAATTTCCTATCATATTCCTGATATTGATATTCAATGTATGTTTATTTCAAATTTGCAAAAGGATATTAGAGATAAGATTCTGCTTACTGAATTTACCTCTTTTCAAAAACTTTGTGCAGCCCTTCATCATTATCAATTACAAGTGAGTCAATTTCAGAGCAACACTCCAATGGCTCTTGTTCCAGTTGATAAGAGTGATGCTGCTCCTAGTCCAAACAAATTTAAAAAATTCAACAACTATGTCCAGATAAACAAACAAGTGAATGCAGTTGCTAATCAAGTTGTTGTTGCATCTCACAATGCCACTTCTGCATCCACTGCTTTTCGATTAAATTATGCATTTAGTCCTCTTTCTGAATCTTTACATGCTATTATGAATAGGTTGTTAACTGCTAATATGATTACTCTACCTTCTATTTGACCTCTTTTACCTGCTACGATTGCATCTAAATCTTTTGATCAAAATGTTTTTTGTCAATATCATCATCAGAATGGTCATGATACTGAGAAGTTTTATTCTTTAAAACATAAGGTTCAAGACTTAATTGATGCTAATGCCTTATCTGTTGATAATCTTGATGGTAATGGGAACAAATCTGTCTCCTCCTAATCAAAACCTTCAAATCTATACGAATCCTTTACCTACGCATGATACTAATACTATTGCTCAACATCTACCATGGAAATTATGTGTGATTCAAAGATGGATGATCTCAATCATGTTGTTAATCAAGTGGAGCATGTTGGTCAATCAGTATCTCAACCTCAACCTCAACCTCAACCTCAGATTCAACCTCAAATTCAATCTCAATCTTGATCAAAATCTAAACCTAAACTAAAAACTCAACCTAAACCTCAACAACAACATAAGAACAAAAGACCTTGGGAACTTTTACTTACCTTTGATGACTCTGAGACTATTAAAGCTCCTGATGGTCCCCTTTACATTTCTGCTAGGATTTCTTAGAAACCTACTCGTGGTTGTCTTGTTGATGCTACATCCTTAGTTAATGTGATTAATGAAGAAAATCTTTTTATGAAAAGCTTACAACGGGATTCTTATGATACATTGAACGTGTGGATTCTAACTTGTAATGGTTTTTTTATCCATCATTTGGTTCTATTACTTTACTAGTTGAACTCTATGGAAAAACTGTGAACACTACCTTTATTATTGTTCCTACTTCTGATCAATTTCAAGTTAAGCTAGGTTTGCCTTGGTTGAATTCCATGCATGCTATTGTTTTGCCTATTCATAAGTGTCTTAAATTCATTCATGATGAAGAAGTGAAGATGATTAATCATAGTTTATATCAACCATCTAGGCCTAGAGATTGTGCTGCTCTGGGTTTCATTTGGCCTTCATTACCTAATTCATGTCCTCCTCGACTTGATAATATTTTTCATTCATATCAAGCTTATAAACATCGTAATATTCTTGAATTAAGCATACCTCTTATGTATCTTAATCATGGTCTTTTGCCTACACCTTCTATACCTCCTTTAACTATGGCTTCTAGTTCTATTAATCAAGTTCCTTCTGTCACTCTTCCTAAAAAACCTATGAAAGATCCTGTAATTGTTCCTCCCATTGTTGATAATCCTATTGATCTTCCTAAAGAACCTGTGAAGGATCCTATGATTGTTCCTCCTAGTTCTCAGCCTATTTCAAATAAATCAAAATGTAATCGATTTTCTAATGAATGTCATAAGATGTGTCGTGCTCATGCTAAAGCTCGTAATTCTATTCTTCAAAGATCTCTACCTTCTTCAGATAAATCTATGCATGATGTGTTAGAAGAAGTTGTTACTAATAATAAGATGCATGATTATGATGATTCTACTCGTATCTTAGATCCTATTTTGATTAATTTGGATGAAGAAGATACTCTTGATGATACTGATGATGTTAATGATGAATATGAGACTATTGACATTGACATTGATTTACCTAATACGCTTTCATCACAATTAACTCTTACACCTAGTGTCGAACATTGTGATTCTAAAGAGGATCCTTGTTTGGAACTGGCTATCATTCCTACTATGTTGGATATAGTCCTTCTTGCGAGTTACCCACTTTCCCTAAATGATATACAATGAGATGGGGAGAGTAGGCAACATGCTTGATCGGCTTGTCCTTCGTGGTAGCTTTGTTGTCTATTTTCCTACAAAACTATGTTTCTCCTGTAATGTGTTTGCTAAATATTGTTAGATTCTTTTATATGATCCTTGTTACTTAGTTGGTGCAAGGTGATAAAGGAATCAAAACTGGTGTTCAAATTCCTCTATATGTATCTCTATTCTTCTATGCGTTGTTCAATTTTAAGTTGTAAATGTGCTATTGCTCGTAAATGTTTCCTTGTGTAATCTTCTTGGCTTCGAGATATGGTAGCACTAATTCTTTTTGGTCTCCATGTCATGGTCCAAAAAGATTCTCCTTTGTATATCTTATGTAATCTTTCCTCCTTTGTGATCATAGTTCTACTTTCTTTGGGGAATGATGTCAATTCATTTGCAATAATATCATATATATATTATCTTATGATCATACTGACCCCATGGTAGGTAGATCCCTTCTATGTTCTCTATATGTTTTTGTGATATTTCCCTTGATTTGTCTTCATCTAGGGGCATCTCGATGTGGAAACATAATCAATGGAGTTGTTTATGTTTCTGATAAAGCCATTGCTCCTGTTAAAGTATTAGCAATGACTTTAACGTGGGGGCTTATGCTCTGCTCACCTATTGCACACACATACTTTTTGATACGCACATATTTTTCAAGATACCTTTTCTCTCTTTTTGGATTAGTGACTAATCCTTAAAGCATGTATTTATATTTTAGGATCTCTTGATCCCTCCAGTTTCAAGTATACATATATTTTGATCCCTTAAGGTCGAAGGTGTCCTTAAGACTAGATCTCTGTTATTTTTGGTTTTATTCTTATGGAATAGAATATTCCTAAGGATAAATCCTTGATGGGTTGACTAGTGAGTAGCCACATTCAATAGGTGGTTCAATTCCATCTTTCTAGTTGCGTTGTTTCCTTGTGTGGTTCACAATGGGACATATGTTCTCATTGGGCGAGATAATCACACCCTTTATTTCTCTCTCTAGAGATGTGTCTCTTATTGTGATTTGGGAGTTGACAAAGACTTGAGTCCCTGCGAGCTTGAGGTTTCTCTTTGTCCCTTAGATTATGATAAGATTATCTTTTCATTCTGATCTCCTTTACCAAGAGTTTGCATCGAGTCCATACTCTTGCTAAAGTGGGGGCTTAATGTATCATCTTAAAATGGAAGCACTTCCATGATACGAGTGTTTAGCCCTCTGAGTAAGTGGTCTGGGGTCATGTTAAGTGCCTTGATTAGGTCTTTGCATGTATCTAGCTTTTCCCCCTATTATGCTTTCCTCTACACTTGATTTTCACTTCATATCTGCATTTCTTGGCATTCTGGGCTAGGGTCCTGAGGTTTTTGACCTCAAGGTCAAAGTCGACCTTGAGGGACAAATTTTACCTCAACCTTGACCTAGGTCAGGGTCAACCTTGACCCTAACCTAGGGCAGAGTTGACCTCATCCCTGACCCCTAGTTCAAATTTCAAGTTTTTTTTATTTCCAAGCATCAGGTTTCGGAAAGATTCTTTTTCCTGCCTCCGGGTCAGCCTTTTCGGGTTTTAGAATGGTAAATTCTTAAATTACATTTAATCTAGGTATATTTTTAAAGGTTAGGACCTAATTGGGATTTAATTCTCCAAGGTGGCCCCTTTAGAATATTGTGCCCTAGCTCACTATAAAAGGAGGCCTTCCTCCTTCATTTTGATATGTCATCTCTCAATCAAATTTTGTGAGAACACATCCACAATCAAGCAATTTCATGAGAAAGCTCTCAAGGGAAAGCAAGTGAATTCAGGCATTCAAGAAAGCCTTCAAGCATTCAAGCATTCATCCATCAGGGAGATCCATTGTTAGGCATTGAAGGATTCAATCTCTTTGGAGCCCTCTTGAAGATCCATCCTACTACATGCATCCAAGCCTCCTCATATGCAAAGATCAATTAAGATTGGTGTTGAAGATCAAATGCTATTGATTTGAGACATCCTACATTCATTCTACATCCATTGGAGCATCCCTACTTATGGATTTGAGGATTCAAATCCTCTACAAGGACTTCAACATAAGCAAGGTGAATTATTTCATTTGCATTGTTTATGCACATTACATTTCAATTCAATTTCAAGGTTAATTCCTAAATTGGGGTTTGACCAAGGCAAACCTCCCATACAAACAACAAAACCCCCCTTTTCTTGCAAGTATAGGTGCAGAATTTTGGATCTAGGATTAGATTTGGATACCCTTTTTGGCAAACTTCTGAGATCTGCGAACAAGGTCAAAATTGACCTTCAGAATAGGAATGTATCCTTTGACCTTTTATGAGGCTCAAAGACTACCTACTGTCAGAAAGACAAAAGATTTTTGGGTTTTCTTTGTCTTGGCATTTCCAGTCCGAAATAGGTTGTAGAATTTCCTGAAAGTAGACAGACATCAGAAATTTGCATTTTCCAGATTTGCCCTATTTTGAGGTTAGTACTTGTATTTCAATTATTTTAGATTTCAAGCACAATTCTTCATAGGGAAATATAAGTTTTTTCTCTCTCTTTTGTATTCTCCATAGATTGATTCGATTGTGTATTAACCTTTTGGTTGATCAAATTGGATCTCTCCTTTGGGAATTTGGATTTAGGAGTGGATCTCATATTTCCCCCATACATTACATTGAATAGAGGTGATTCCATTTTACCACTATTCAAATGTTATGGTGGATTTATTAGGATTATGGGATGAAATAGGAAAATCTAACTCCTACCAAATTTTCTCATATTGGGATAATTTAGCCTTCAACATCTTCTTTGTCTTATCCTCTTTCTTGATCCTCTTATGCACCATGTTGGTGAAATCATCAAGGTTGTCAAGTTCTTCCCACTTAGACCATTTCCATAAATTGATTTGGGTAATCTAGTAATCTATGGGGATGACCTCTTATTGGTCTTTATTTAGAGTTTCAATGATAACCTCAACTATTGTTTCTCCTTTCTCATTCTCTTTGGTGGAAAAAATGCTCCTTTCTTTCTTTACCTTCTTCTAAGGCATGAGTCAAGTCATGATGTCCTAGAGGGAGGCCTTCTGATGCTCCAAGGTCTGATTTATCTTAAACTCATAATCCAACCATTGGGGTGGGGCCAAGGCATTAAGCTCTATCTCCATGGTGTCCTAGGAGGTGGACATTATTTTTCCTTTCCCTTCTATTTTTGTAGGAGTCTTTGTCACTAGCTTCTAAGGAGCAGTATATTATGGAGGAATTTGGATACCTAGACCGTGCATGTTTATGGTTTCCCCTGTGGGTCTAGTTTTTTCCTATTCATTGGTCTATTCCTTATATTGTCTTTACAGTTCTTCCTTTGGGTGAACTTATTATAATCTCTTTTCTGTGGCCTTTTGGCAAGAATCCTCTTGTTGTTTCCTTTTTTTCTTGTTTCTAGAATACATCTTTCTCAACCACATTCTTCTTCTCCTCCTTGACGCACATTTTTTCGTCCTCTTCTCTTTTATGGTCTATTGATATTGTGGTGACTGATCATGTAGTGGGTGTTGATATTGTGGCATTCTCTCATGTAGTTGTTGGAGGTCACCTCTAGTTGGTGCACAACGTAAAAAATTTTAGATGTTTTTTCGGGAAAAAGAAAACCAAAATTGTAAAACCCTAAAATGGTTGTTTTTAGAGGTTTCCCTAAAACACATGTTATAAGCGGTTGAGATGCATAATGCATTGTAATGTTGATGTCCTATTTTGTTGGATAATAAGAAAGGAGAAGCTGTGTAGGTGGATGTAGCCCAGGGTTTGGGTGAACCATGATAAATTTGTTTGTTATCTATGTTCAGATTATTTTCTTCTTTGTTTTTGCATATAACTGTTTGTTTTTATATTGTTTCAGCTCTGTCAATCCCTAACATGCTCTTTGACCTTTTGGGAAACTTATTTTTTCCTAAGTAGTTGGGCCTCGTGTTTCCAAGCTACTTGATCATTTTGTAGGTGTATTTTTGCTACCTTGGCATTTTTTTATCTCTTTGGCCTCTTCCAACTCCTTAGCCTTTTGAAAAGACTCTTCTACCTCCCTTCAGGTGTACTCCTCTTCCTATTTCTTTTTCTCCGCCTATTCTATCTCTTTAAAGAGGGTGACAGATTACTCCAAGGTGAGAAGCATGTTTATATCCTCAACTTCTAGAGGGGTGAGCTCTATGTGGCCTTGTACCTACTCAAGGACTTACTCTTCTATAGATGGAACTTGTTGTGGTGACAAAGGATCTTGGATCTTTGGAAAAGGGACCTATGATGGGATGTTTGGGAGGTTGGTTCTTGTCTTCATTGGAAGTGGCTAGGCTCCATATATGCCCATCTAGGAGAGGATGAGTGAAATGTCATTATTATATGGGGTCTCTCACTTTCCTCATTGATGTTTATTAGCATTATTTATGGCTGGTATGATGAACCTTCACCAATCAAGGTGGTCATCATTGGGACCAATCAAATAGAAACCTTTTTCTTTTGGGGTGACCACATCGAGTGCAATTTGTGGGGGATATAAAGACATCAAGGGCATGGTAGAAATCCTAAATGTCACCTCTTGATCCGTGGTATATGCTAATTTCCTTTCTTGGTGCATCTTCTTCCCTAACTCATGCATTACAACTATTGTGAAAGTACCTTCTAAGGTGTCCTCTTATTTAGAGAATTTACCTCCTTTTTACCACTTTCTCCTTCCTCCTCTCATGCTTCTTTAGACCTTTATTTCTTCATAAATTTGATTTTTTCAATCTCCTAAAAAGGTAGAGGTCAAAAAATTCATGGATACAACAAATTAATTTTATACTAAAATCCATTTTATTTAAGCCTTCCATTTGTTCCTATCATATTGGGGAAAGACGTCACTAACTTGTTTCTTTGACCTTTTGGGATGGGTCCTAAATGTCCTTTTCATCTTTAAAGTTATCTAGAATGTCCTAAAGTACAAAATCTCACATTTGAGGGGCAATCATCCTATAAAATTAGTGTCACCTCTTGTCAAAATCCTCTTGCAAATCTACCAAGAAGTCTTTGACTTCATGCTTATGTATAGGGTGGGAAATAAGAAGAATGTCTTTAATTTTCGTCCTTGGTTTGTAGGGATATCGCTCATAGTCAAACTCCCAAAGGTTTAAGCTCTTTAGCTCAAAATTTCTTCTTTATAAATGGTTGTGGATGTACACTTGTAATGGCTGAGGGAGAAGAGGAAGTTGACTCTAGGCTTATGGTTTTGAGTCTTCAATGCTTGTGTATCCAAGATCTACCTATAAAACTCCAAAAAATTACCCTATTTATACAATATTGGGGAAGGAGGTAAGACTTCTTAGTAAAACTAACTATCTACAAATATATACATATTTGGTATTGGGTGAACCAACATCCCCATCCTTCTACTAGCACCATGGTATCCTCGAAGAGCTAGAATATGACATGTCTAATCAACTTGTTTATTCTATAAAAAATGAAAGTGTCATTAACGCAGTGAAAATTGCCTATGAAATTATCAAAATGTAGCTAAGGGTAGAACTCCCAAGGGAGGGAATTATCTAGACCATCTCCGCAAAACCCCTAACTCTCTAGGCCTACCTAGTGATGCTTCAGTTGAGACACCAACCAAATGACATAGGACATCATGTATAATTATTAGCACTTGGAAACTAAGAGGATTTTCTTATTAAGCTCATTGGATATAATCTACACCCAATCAAAATACATGGAGCCACTACATATACCTATAATAAAATAATGCATCCATGGTTGATAATTCTTTGCATAAATTTTCCTGAACATGAGACATAGCATTGTGGCGATGGTCTGGATTGGTGGGAGAAAGTTGTACCCTGGGATTGTGTCTGATATCTTTGTTCCATCCTTTCATGGGTGAATGAGCCAATTCTCATTTAGAAACTATTTTTACAAGGCCTATGATCATGCATACTAGACTAGTGCCTCCTCCTCACTTATAACAATGATCTTGTGTCTCTCTAGGAATCAGAGAATGATGTGGATTGTATTTGGAGTGAAATTTTTTATCTCCTTATTCTATGCATTTATGAACTTCCTTATGGCATTGGAGTACTGGTGGGAAATTCTTAGGACTAACTCTGGGGGCTTGAATGATTTTGTGAAGGAAGGTGTGTGAAAGAGTGCAAATTCATGCAATTTAGGATAGTAGAAACAAGATCCTACTGGTGGGTTCTACGATGTGGTTTTGATGGAACTCAAGTCAACATCGTTAATATCGATATCTGTGATATTGTAAACTTTACTCTCCAACTTGGAGAACTTGATCTATCCCTTGTATACATATTTTATGGTAATGGGGGTCTTTTCCATAAGAAACTCTATATTAGTCTTTTTGCTAAGAGGAGCCAGTAGTACTATCTCTAGGTTTGCCTCAAGCGCTTGAGCCAAGGCTACCATTGTATCAACTTATATCCTAGAAATAAAACAAGACTTTATTCAGTACCATATAAAAGAATTTTTTTCTTCTATACTAATACTCTGGGGAATAAGGTTAAGGAATCTTGGTGTTGGCTTCCCTTTAGAATAAGGGATGATTAGGGAGGGATCCCTGAGATGTCAATTTTGGAAACATTGTCATTGGTATCAATAATAGGCTATGAGAGAGGGGGACCAAGGAAACTAGATTAGGGATCTAGGAAAATATTTTTTAGTGGGATAAGGTAGACCAGAGGTAAGGGTTCCAAACCCATAGGTCTAATATCCATTAACTCTTGATTACTTCTATTCAAGGTGCAATTTTGGCCAAAGGGTTGCTTCTCAAGTGGGGATTATAGAAAAGGAGGTCTAAGAGTCTGGGCTTGGAAATATAGAAACTAGGAAAGCCAGACTTGGGGATGAGCATGGAAGGAATCCCAAGGTAAGAGTTCCAAAGGCTAAAAATTTGACAATGCATTTAGAACCAAAATCACTGAAAAAGAGAAAAAATGCACTCAAAGGGTGGCTTGGATCACAAGGAACACTTGGAAAGGGAAATTCACCTAAAGCATTAGAAAAACTCTAGAAAATAATGTACTTTCCAAGCCCTTAGAGTGGTGTGCCTTATCACTGTATGACATAGGGTAAACTGGAAGAACACTAAAAAATCCAATATAATACATTGTAATCCCAAGGCATAAGGAAACTCAAAAATACAAAATTGAAGAACCCCAACATGGTAGGGGTATAATTTTTAGGCAAAAATCACTTATTTCTAAGCTAAGGATAGAAACCTAGAACTATAGAATAGAAAAAAAAACAAAAAAAAAGATTACAAAAAGAACACTTAAAAAACCCTAAGTCTAGCAAAGAAATCCCCACATGCTTGAAAATTGCATGAGAAAATGCATAAATCCACCCAGAAGGAACCAAGAATATGATAACAACCTCAAAAGAGTCTGTAATTTAGGTCGTCAAAAGCTTGGTCACACTAAGAGTTCACTAATCACTTTTAATCTATTCGTGAATCAAAATGAGCTACAAAAAGACATTTTATAATATGTTTAATTGAGTGGGGTAAATGCACTCTATCCTATACTACTAGCAAGTGACATTCTACGCACTGAAGATTGGGGTCAATGTTGAAGGTTGTCCCTTCCAATTTTCTGAAAAGAACAAGTTAGGATCAAACAAGGATAGATGTAGAACATGTCCCAAAGAACCAAGTGTCTCCCCTAATGATAAAGAGACCTCTTGCAACTATTGTACATAAGGATCCACAATCACATCAACCTCAAAAGATTGATCATGTAGAGAATGGGCATGAGGGTCAGAGTGTTCCCTCACAAAAACTGAAGAAGGATCTTCCCCATCAAAGAGAAGATGTATATTGTCAATGATGTCTCCCATAACAACAATGTAGGACTCCAAAAACAAACTTTCAATGTCTGTCAAGTAGTCATCCCTTGATGTTGTAACTGGAAGACAAGGTTTACCCGACTATGTTGAATCATATGGACCTATCATTGAAGAAATGTATGCATGTGGATTGTATTGATGTTGTGACCTTGTCCTTTGACTATCTGAAGGATCCCCAACAAGTGAACCTACTAAATCAAGAGTTTGTCTAACCCAATGAGGTCTAGTGGAAGATGATGATGGATTATCCTCAACCTTAAGTTTACTAAACAAAGGTTTAATCCTATGTGTATGGGTTGAGGTAGATGAACCATTTTAATCATTGCCACTATTTTCACTATCATTTTCCACAATGTCTAAAGTATAGAGAGGAGTAGAGGATAAGCTAGGCGAACTTTCCTCAAAGTGAACATTCCTCTCTATGAAGATCTCATGAGTCTTAGGATCCATAAGTCTATATGCCTTAAAACTTTCTTCATATCCAATGAATGTACAAGGCCTTGGTGGAGGTTCCTTGCATTTCTATTGAGATATGTGTGCCCATGCTAGATAACCAAACACCTTGAAGTGTTTCACAAGTGATTTTATTCTACACCATGCCTCAAATAGAGTAATTCCATCTAAGGCATTATGAGGAGATCTATTAAGGATGTGATTGGAACAACTTATAGCTTCTACCACAAGTGATGGATCAAGAGACTTTGATTAAATCATGCAACTTCCCATTGCCTTAAGAGTTCTAATCTTCATTTCTACAACTCTTTTTTGATGTTGACTAAATGCAATTAGATTATGAAGATCAATACCCTCAAGTTCACAAAAGTCTCTAAATATTGAGTTCACATAGCTTCTTTCACTGTCTACATGAAGAACCTTGCAGATGGCTTTACTTGATTTCTTGTCAACATGATTCTTTAAGGTTTGAGAATTTTCAAATACTTCATTCTTGTGACCAAGAATGTAGACCCGTGTGTAGCGGGAAAATTCACCAATGAAAGTGAGGACATCATGACCCTTGTTGACTCATGTCACTGGAAAGGGTCTTGCTAGTACACTGTGAAACAACTCAAGAACAAATGATGCTCTCCAAGGCTTTCCTTTTTCAAACTTCTCTTCAAGATGCATATCCATTGAACAATTTGAACATTCACCCTTAGAAAAGTTGATTGTAGGTAGACCTTTGACCATATGTTTTGAGGTAAGCTGCTAAAGATAATGGAAATCAAGATGTCCAAACCGCTCATGCCATAATTTAATTTGTGATTGTGTATGAGTCAACAAGGCATGTGAAGCAGACTTAGGCACAAAGTGGGAGAAAGAATAAAGCCATGTGTCATGATTAGCTTTACCAACCAAATTATCATTTACTTATTGAAAAAAATAACCATTCATTATCTTACAACTTCATTTACTAATTTACTTGTATAAGGGGGAAATGGGATCCTATCATTTTACATAAGAAGGGAGAATATCGAGAGTCTACCACCAAAGGAAGCTTGATTAATGCACAAAGGAAGTGCTAATACGTAACCTTCACAAAGGGGAGGCTTTCTTCGATTAACTTCTTCCTTTCCCTACTAGAGTGAATTGTTGCTAGTATAAAAATGAAATATATAAAAGAAAGTGATCTAAACAAGAAATGAAGTCAACTTATCTTGAGAAAAAAACCTGAAGATCTATTGGAAAATTGTGTCAGAATCTGGAATAATTCAAGATTCAAGAGCAGAAAATTGAGATCTACAAAACCCATAAATATGGAAGTGTCAAGACTATGACGACCTGGAGGGTGGATGGTGACATGCAAAAATTCCAGTCAAGACCAGGCCGAGGTTGAAATCCACCTTCTCTGTAAGTTTTTTTAGGATCTGGATCTATGAAAATCACCTATTTTAGAAGGTTCTAAATCTGTATCTATAACTCTGAAAACCTGAACCTCCATAAGGGGAAAATGGCTTTTTTTGTTGGAGAGGGGATTGTCTCGGTCAAGCCCCGGTTTGGGAATTAACCTTAACCTTAAAATTGAGACAATGAAAGATATTTGTTAGCAGTAGATCTAATAATAAAGTATATTATATCAATGGATATGTAATTTTGTTTAATGTGTAATCAAGTTTGTTGATGCAATAGCCTTGACTCAACACTGTAAACCTAGAAACGAAATCAATGTAAATCAAAACCTTATATATGTATGTGCTTGTAATTTGTTTTGAAGAATGATGTAGATCTTGAAGGTATGAAGGTAGATCTTGATGAGTGTGGATCTTTCCTCCTTAATGGAAAACTCCACTATCTCCTTGAAGAAAGAAGTTAGATCTAGAGGAAAGAATGCATGAATGAAAAAGATAATGAATGCCTTGAAAAACTCCTTCAATTGCTTGAACACTTGAATGCTTGAATTCTTGATCTCTAATGGATTTATTGAATGCTTGTAAGAGCATGAAATTTATTTCTCAATTGATTTATCATGATTCTAGATGGACCAAATGAAGTGACTAGGCCTCCTTTTATATTGATTTCATGACCGAGATTGAAAAGGGATGACTGCACAAGGAGGGAAAATAATTTGGAACACCAAAATGGTCCTAGGATCTTGAGGCATTCCACCTCGTGGGGAGGGGGGGTGATCTCAACCTCATCCTAGGGGCTAGGATGAACTTGGCCTACCCTTAGGTGGTTTCACCATGGAATTTTGTGTCTAGGGTCTTGGGGAAAGAGAAAAAAAAATGGGAACAGACAGAAAATAAGGGTACAGGAAGCACAAAGGAAAAATGAGACATCCAATAATTATGAAGGAATTAAAAAGGGCCAAGGACATCCCACTAAGGAGGGCTAAAATGTCTTATCATGGGTGCTTCTTGTAGACAGTTAAAAATGGCCCATTGCTCTAATGCAATGACATTACTAACATTCCTCATAAATTGTTAAATAATCTTTATTATTTAATTATTCGTCTCACTCTACCATATTCTAAGATCAAAATCATCATTTCTCCCTAATGCCATAATTAAGTGATTTTAATTGATTGATTTAATTATTGAACTTCTAAACAATTAATTCATCATCTATTCATCTAAAAATATAATTAAATAAATAACCTTATTTAATTATACCCTATCTTATAATTATTAATTAAATAACCAAAATTAATTAATGTTCCCTCCTAATTATTGTATTTAAATAATAATTAAATCAAATTCTATCTCATGATTAAATAAATGATATTTATTTAATTAAACTAATTATTCCCCTCTCATGATTAAATAAATTATATTTATTTAATTACAACTAACAATCCATCTCATAAATACATAAGTAATTATTTATTTATAAAATATCTCCACATGTGCAAATAAATAATATTTTATTTATTTAAATCATAATTATCCTCCTAAATCCTAACTCACACTCACTTTGAGTTAGATTTTCAATCAGAGCTCTTAACTCCACAATTCCCTCTCCTAACTATTCAATCTACATTGTTAGTTCCTCCCTCAACAATTAGCTAAGTCTTCTATAAATTCAGTCTTCTAATCCATGCAATCAGTTAACTCACTAGTCTATTATGTTATCTCACTAGTCCATTCAAGTCATCTCTCCAATCTATTTGTTGATAGATCAATTGATCTTATTAAGACAAACAATCAACTTAGTTGAACTCTCACTCACTCTGAGTTCAACTCCTCAATCATAGTCAATAAACCCTCCAATCATGGATTCTTGGTTGAAACCCCTAAAATCTTATAAATAGAGAGCCAAACCTTTTATTTTGGTAACCAAAATTTCTTCGAATTCTTATGCTAGCATGATCATGAGCTCATTTTTGAGAGCCCACATTGCATGAGAAGGAGAACACCAAGGAAGGATTTTATGGTTTACATATTCATGTTTTGGATTCATTGCATAATGTTTGATTGATTATACTTATTGTTTATCTTGCATCCTTTCTTGAATATTAGGAATACTAATTGCTCTAACAATCTCTTTACGGTTGAGATTTTATATGTTATGGCAGGTTTCTATTGATCCTATTATTACCTAATTACAAATGGTGAACCCGACGTGAAATTCGGTAATGTCTCTCAAACCACTTGGAATTTTTTTATGAAATTGTTTTCGCAAGTTTACGCTGATATAGAGAGGCTATAGTCAAAAATTCAGATTTTTTAATTTTTTTTATAAAATTTTTATGATATTTCATAAAAAAATTAATAATGGGCATAAATCAGAATATTTCTTTGAAAATTTTACATTTTTGGAAATCTCTTGGAATTCTAATGGGGGTATTTTCTCTATGATTTAAATTTTGTTGGGAAATATTTTCAAAAAAGGTAGATCTATTAAAACTGGTATGTTCTGATAAAATGGGTCCCGAGAGTAAAAAACTAAGACTTGTGATTTGAAATTGTTTTGCAAGTTTCTTTTGACATAAGAAAGCCACAATCCAAATTTTAGATTTTTCTAATTTTTTTATTTTTTATAATTTTTTAATGATATATATATATATATATATATATATATATATATATATATATATATATATATATATATATATATATATATATATATATATATATATATATATATATATATATATATATATATATATATATATATATATATATATCTTTGAAAACTTTTATTTTTGTGTGTAGGTGCAGGCGATAATAATTTTATGGAAAACATTGTTTCGAAACTACAAAATAAGATTTCCTTCTCTTCCATCTAAATCTCATTTTTCTATTATAGAATGATACATTTTCATTGTGAAAATATGTACTTGATGTAATGCACTTGACCATCAAAAGCACAAAATAAAATGAAAAAGTCAAGATTCAGGAGCCCATTGAGTAGAGAAGAAGAGAAAGAAAGAAAAAACATAACAAGATACTAGCTAAGACACAACAAATCAATGCTTCAGAGGCATAAATCCGAGAAGAATGTTTTTATTTGGGTACTAAATTTTATTTTTAGCATGTGGCTTGGAAGCAGGTTTTAATATTGTTAATCTAAAATCAATTCATCTTTCATTTTGGTGCTTTAAAACAAACAATGCATGTTCAAACTTCACATTCCATATCTCATTTTGGTGCTTAAAATTGACATGGTGGTTAAAAATTGAACAAGGAAAAGAACATTTGAGATTGGTGCAATAAAATCAAACAAGGAAAAATGCATTTGGACTTTGGTGCATCTAAAATTGGACAAAACAAAACTCATTTTCTTTGGTCTTAAAATTGAACTCATGTGCTTGTATGGATGATAGATCAGTTCACACTTGAATATTGGTGATTAATACAATTAACCTAGTATTTGAAGTTCTTGGTGCACTTGCACAATATGTTAGATTAGCAACCATGTTTTTTTAGAGAGGCATGTCTGGAGGGTTCTCTTAACCCATTACAGAGGATGACCTCAAACTGGAAAATTATTTTGGCTGATATATAAATAAGACTCTGAGAAAACTCTAGTCTTATCTCCTCAAGCTCGGACAAGGTGTGTTGATGATAGTCTGGATCGGGTAAAGTATCCCTAAGCAGACAATATGGTCAAATAGGATCTTAAGTGAGTCACACATGTACAAACCAATTGGGGAGACTCCATAGAACTTACTACAACCTGTTAATTAGAGGATACCTGGTTTAACTCTAAACATTTGTCTTATTATAGTGCAAGGATATTTTGAAAAAGAATCGCCCCCGAGATTCCCATCATACATGTCCCAGGGATATTATGTTGTGAAAGAGATCTTCGTTAACATGACAACAATACCAAGAAAAGGCGATAACACAGGGACCTTCAAGGGCTTTTATTGGCTCTAGTTGTGTGGTACTTATGTTGTGTGAGTCGATGAACACCCAAGAAATGGGCCTATAATATTTTAGATGAATCCAAATTTGACCATAGATTAAACTGCTTGTACACTTCTTCCGTTGTGATTGACTTCATGAAAACTCACATCTTGAAAAAGTTTTTTAATATACACAGATCATTTCTTTTTGAGTCAGTCTTGCAACTACACACTAATTTTGAGATTGTTGATATTGGTCCTACAACATTAATCCTACAAGATTTTTCCTACAAGATTGGTCCTACGACATTTATCCTACATGATATTTCCTACAAGATTTATACTACAAACAATTGGTCCTACAAATATTTCATCTTGGGTCCTTGTGATTGACATACTTAGATAGACATATCTTAGAATCTTTCATTTTTGCATAGTCATCATGTTAGTCTCCAAAATAAATAAAAAATCTCAAAAACATAGCATGCATCTCTTAGGGTTAAAATATTACACTTCGTATAGTCATTTTTAAAATCAGAGGGTCCATTTTCCTAGGACATTCCTATAGTAGTCTTGCATTTTATCTTGACATCAGCAACATTATCTTTATCTACTGGCCTCAGCATAGGCACCTTGTCATTTTGGTTAAAATTATCTTAAATAGACACTATTACCATTATATATCAATTTTATCTTACCTTTTGGTGTCAAGATAGTCCTCATTATCATTTGAGTCTTTTATTAGAGGGTTTACCTTTGATGTTTCTAGAATCTCTCTCAGGGCAAGGTCCTTACACCTTAGACATCATATTTGATTATTCATCCTAGTTTGCATTATCATCCCATATCAAAAAATATAAAAAAGATAGAATTTGTGTTCCTTAGTTTTCCCACGTTCATCATAGACTTGCATATGCCAAACACACGATTGAAGAAGAGTAAGGAAATAATGGAGTACAATCAAATCCTTGACCATAATCTTCATTAGGAAATTGAATTTTCACCAAGAACCTCGGTACTAGACTATAGCAATCCTAAGACATTTTTGCACCAAGAGAAAACACTAGGTGATACTTTAAAACTACATGAACTAACCCCCGCAAAAATAAAATCCAAATGTACAAAAGAAGAGATCAATGATGGTTTACATGATGAGAATATGAAAGAAATCTTAGAATCCATGATAGAGGATGACCCAAACAAATACCTTCAGATGCTCATAGAAAAAGGTGCTAAATTACTAGTTGGGTTTGACACATCCACCATAGTGGAAGACATACATGTGCCACCATCTTGGGTAGCCTCAAAGACACCCCTACCACTCAGTTCAGTCATCTCATCCACCAGTTCCACACAAAATACTTCCCTAGTCACCACGTCTTCCATTACCTTAGGGATCCAGTACACCAATCCCTTATTTGATAGTTTTCCATTAGCATCTACTACAATTTCTACCACAACAACACCATCTATATTTTCCTCGACTAATCCTATGAGTATTTCACAAACAATGGTAGCAAGTTCCTCCAACACAATTCCCCAACCAAAGAAGGGGCTACCCCTACTGGAAGCACCTCAACCAAAGTATCCTAGTGGTGCCCCGCTGGGTGTCTCTTCCAATTTAGGACATTCCCAAATCAATCAAGGGAAACCTCCAAATAATCTATATTACTCATTAATATTTTTTAGTTTCATCCAAAATATGATAGCAAGTGGACCTAACACTTCCCCTCTTACAACAGTACCTCAAAAAAACCCAACATCTCAGTACATTCCAAATCCAACATCCCATCACAATCCCATACCTCAGCACAATCTAGCACCCCAACATAATCTGGTATTTTAGCATAATCCTTCATCCCAGTACATTCCAGTATGTCATCATAATCTAATACCCCAGCAGATACAGTACCTCAACATAATCCAACACCCCAACATATACCATTACCTTAACATAATCCATCAGCCCAACATATACCAGTACCTCAGCATAATCCAGCACCCCAATATACACCACTACCTTAGCATAATCTAACATCTCAATACATCTTATTACCTCAATACACCCCAATATCCCAAAATGGTGGAGCCTCATTTGGTGACCCTAAGACACTGCCTACTACACAAAATGCCACTAATCTACTTGCACAATAGTTATAAACTCTTCAGCAATAGTTCATGAATCTACAAACAAGAACTTCTAAGTGGTGCATCCATGGATTGGTTTTCTAGACTCTCTCTTGGGATAATGAAGTGGAATAAACTAGCAGAAAAATTCATATCACACTTTTCACACAACATTATCATGGAAGTAACATTGATGGATCTTTGCACCACCAGTAAAAAGAATGGAGAGAGAAATTCCTCTTTCCTATGACGTTGGAGACATGTTTCCTCCAAGGTATCCTTCCATGTGCCAATTAAAGAAAAGATCCACATGCTCATTAAAAATTGTCAGCTAGACCTAATGTGTGAACTTAAATCCTAGCACATTGAGACTTTTGACCAACTCATTGAGAAAGGAATAAAAGAATAAAGATCCCTCACCTTGAAGAGAATCATCAAGAAAGAGACCAGTGCTCCAACACCCTATGAAAAATCAAAATATTGGTCAAAAAACAAGAATGTGACAAATTATTGAATTGTGGATGCAAACATGGCACACCTAGTCCTACAAATGTAAGCACCAATACCTATCCAACATACCCAACTAGCACTGATCCAACATGCCCAACCATCACAAACAACTCATAATGTTAACAACACATCTCCAAGACAAAATCTAGAACAATCATATACTACTATCCAACAAAGTTATGCAAGAAGGAACTCTACTCCTCAATGAGATTGTATGCCTCTTGCAGAACCTCTTGAGATGATTGTGAAGAAATTGATACAGTTCTATTTAGTCAGTTTACCTAAGCTAAGACATTATGAGGGTCCTAAAAAACCAACATGGTGGAATTATAATGGTTACTATAACCATCACAAAACTAAGAGACACAAAACAAGCAGTTGCATGCAACTTAAGCACATTGTCCAAGATTTCATCGGCTGCAGTGAAATTATAGTTATCACAAATTATGGCACCACCAACCAAGACCATAATATATTACAAAATCCATTGATGGATCATGGAAAAGGCAAGGCCTCTACAATCACACAAGATAATAAGGCTAACCTTGCATAAATGAAAGAAAACCCCAATTTCATAATTAATACCATCACTATCAAAAGTCCAAACAATGATTGTGTAAAATGTCCCAATTATTCACCTAATGAGGAGTTGGATATATCTCAAGATACCATTACCAAACATGATCAAAATCATATACCTATGCCTAGAAAATTCTCACAAGAAATATCCATATCTCCCACCATTTATTCCTCCACACTATCTCCACCTAGCAATACATCCAATAATGAAACATTTGTAGTCTACCCACAAGGGCTATCCATAATACAAATCCTAGCTACTCCATCCTTTAGTGTAGGTCCCTTGTATAGCTCGGTAGTCTTAGATCTAATGCCACCATATACTCCATTCCCAAGCAAAGATACTCCATTGAGTCCCAGTCAAGATCCATCGCCATCATATCCAAGCATTGATTCCTTTCAAGAATCCACCATAGATCTCTAAACTGATGTCCCATGTCAAGAGGATAATCCAACATATAAAGAAACACATCCTAAAATTGGTCAAGATCAAGATACCAATAATGTCCAATCAATTTACCAAGATCCCATATTTCCAAAATCTCACGACGACCCCCTTATCCATTTATTTCTTGTCAAACAGAATCCCCTTCCATCCCAATAGAAAATCATTCCTCTAAGTCCCATTCATAATCCACTCCCTAATAAAGACCATGATGTCCTTTATACTCCATCCAATGATCCTCTTCCATGTCAAGATCAAAGTAATCCTCTCCATCCACCAAAATATCCCATCATTCCTCCATCTCCATGTCATAATCCTCCCCATCCACCACAAGATCCCATCATCCCTCCATCTCCATGTCATAATCTCCCATGTTCACCATGCCATCATTTATGTCCATGTTAATAATGATTTTATTAAATATCAACTTGGTTCATCCATGTTCATTCGGCCTAGTCTACTTCATAGTCCTACTATTCCATATGTACCTCCTCCACCTCAAAATGGACTCGAATCTTATTTTTAAAATAATCAATATCCAATTGCTAATAATATTTGTTACAAAATGCATTATCAAGGAAAGGGGTTATGCCTCAATGAACAAGGTATATTAGAACCCCTCAATATCAAATAAAATCCTTATTATCAGGGTCTTGACTATATAGATCACCATCAAGATGTTGATATCCTATTTACATCCAACATTCCCCCATATAAATCCAATCAAATTCCTTCCTTCTCATTTCTTCCATCTATCTTAGGTTCATATATTACTCCATCAACTAATTCACAATCCACTTACCCTTTCCCACATGCAAGTCAGAAAAGGCACACATATTTGACAACCATCTACCCATCCAAAAAGCCTCCATACAATGCCTATCCACCCATTAATACCACTTCCCTTCCAAGAAATTTGGATGCCAAGCATAAAATCCATAAGTCAAGAAATCCACATGCAATCAAGGATCAACATGTCCTATCTAATTGACATGCAAAAATAAAGAAAAATATGATCCAAAACAAAAATAAATATCCAAAAGGCCACAAAGGCTAATAAATAAAAAAGAAAAGTCAAAATTTATATGGGTTTCTAAATCCCTTATACAAGCAATGCATTCCAAGGACCCATAACAGAATGAAAAATTAAAAACCATGTGGATTCCCAAGAAGCTCCTTGAAGCACAATATCCCAAAGAAAATAGAAAATGGGCATCCAAGCTTGCTATTCTAAAGGCTCCCATCAATCCCCCACATAAATGTCTTCCATCTTCCAAATATATTTTAGGTCCCTATGTCCCAAAAACCACTACCTTATATACTCCATCACCTACTCCATCCATTTTGGTTCTTGTGTCCTAAAATCCATGTCCACTCCTCCATCTAAATCCCAAAATCCAAAATCAATTTTCTTTCCATCACTCCACCACCCCTCAATGTGTGTGTCAACATTGATAGTGCCAAAATTTCCATCCACCCATACACAATTCTTCCAATCCACCATTAATTATCAAACACCTATTTCCCATCCTTCCATCCCACTTATCCAATCATATGCATAAACTCTTACCCTAGTCCATTTATTCATCCATTTTATCCCCTTTTTCTATCACCCTATCAACATTTTTTAGTATACTTTCAAATAGCCATGGTCCATTACAACACGTCCTTCAGGAATACTACCCAATGAACAAAATGCTTGAGTCCTTCCTTCATGTCATTTCCTACGTCCATTATCTTCCAGAAATGTCAAAAAAAAGAGAAAAAAGTAAGAAAATGGTTACCTTGGTGACAACCTGGTAAACAGGCACCTTGTGTGACACAAAAAAATATATATCAAGAGAAATGATTCATCCTATGGTGAAAATCACTTCTTTTGGTGCCTTGGGAAAGTACCATGAGGAAAACCTAGCAAACAAGCGTCATGTGTAATCCATTACCCTCCACACTTGGGGGCAAATTTCATTCATGTAATCCTACCTATCACATCCTTCGTAGTCCTACATCCATCCATATCCTTTTTTTTCCATCTTTGATCTTGACAAGGCTTCATACATCCTTTTTGCTTCACTTTATCCACACCCTATAATAATCATTTGTCTTATCCATCCCTTACTTTTATCATCCTTTGTTATGTTTCATATTGCCTATCCCAAATCTCTTCCTTGGTCTTAATTAAAATTAAGGACATAAAGAATGAAGAACATATTTTCAGAAGTCTCTTGACATGTCCATTCCCCATAGATCCCATGTCATTCAATGTGTCATCTCATTTTATACATAGCCACATATTTGGTCCCTTAGCTTGGGTAAACATGTTATCCATTCTGAGATAGTCCTTGCATCCAAATCAACTCTGATTCACCAATCCTTCACCTATCCATTGCTATTCCATCAACTCATTCATCCATTCATAACATTTCATGCCTTGCAAGACACTAGGGAAAATGAATACAATCATGTGTGAGAATAAATCCTGACATATGCCTTTCACCTCATTCAGTAATTGAAAAAGAGTCCTTCAAAATGAAAAAAACAACACAAAATCATCTTGTAAATCTCCAAAAACATAGAAAAACCTTAAAAGTAATTAAAAACATGGTAGATCTCCCCTAAAACTAGACATTGTAGCTAGTCTTATACAAGATGGGTCCTTCTTGAAACTAGACATGATTCTTATCAACATTTTCTATATCCAATATCAATCGAATAGTCATCACAGCCTACCAACATTCTTCACTTCTTACTATTTATTCTTTTCTTGCATCATTTAATCTAAATCTTATTTGAAGAGATCATTCATGTATTTCTAGCACAAATAATCTCTCAAGGGGGCATCATTTACCTCCTTGTCACATTGTTCCCATTGGAGCATATTTTTTATTATTCTTTGAAACGCCTAAAATGCATTGTATCAAAGAGGGGCAAAATGTAGACACTTAAAAATGGCCTATTACTCTAACACAATGACATTACTAACATTCCTCATAAATTGTTAAATAATCTTTATTATTTAATTAATAGTGTCATTCTACCATATTCTAAGATCAAAATCATCATTTCTCTCTAATTCCATAATTAAGTGATTTTAATTGATTACTTTAATGACTGAACTTCTAAAGAGTTAATTCATCATCTATTCGTCTAGAATATAATTAAATAAATAACCTTATTTAATTATACCCTATCTTATAATTATTAATGAAATAACAACAATTTAATTAATATTCCTTCCTAATTATTGTATTTCAATAATAATAATTCAAATTCTATCTCATGATTAAATAAATAATATTTATTTAATTAACTAATTATTCACCTCTCATGATTAAATAGATTATATTTATTTAATTACAACTAACAATCCCTCTCATAAATAAATAAGTAATTATTTATTTACAAAATATCTCCACATGTGCAAATAAATAATATTTTATTTATTTAAATCATAATTATCCTCCCAAATCCTAACTCACACTCACTTTGAGTTAGATTTTCATTTAGAGCTATAAATTCCACAATTCCCTCTCCTAACTATTCAATCCACATTGTTAGCTCCTCCATCAACAATCAATTAAGTCTTCTATCAATTTAGTCTTCTAATCCATGCAATCAGTTAACTCACTTGTCTATTTTGTTATCTCACTAGTGCATTCAAGTCATCTCTCCAATCTATTTGTTGACAGATCAAAGCCAAACAATCAGCTTAGTTGAACTCTCACTCACTCTGAGTTCAACTCCTCAATCACAATCAATCAGCCCTTCAATCATGGATTCTTGGTTGAAACCCTAATATCTTATAAATAAAGAGCCAAACCTTTGATTTTTGTAACTGTGATTGCTTTGAATTCTTATGCTAGCATGATCTTCAGCTCAATTCTGAGAGCCCACATTGCATGAGAAGGAGAACACCAAGGAAGTATTTTATGGTTTTCATATTCATGTTTTGGATTGATTTCATTATGTTTGATTGATTATGCTTATTGTTTGTCTTGCATCCTTTCTTGAATATTGGGATTACTAATTGCTCTAACAATCTATTTATGGTTGAGATTTTATATGTTATTGCAGTTTTTTATTGATCCTATTATTATCTGATTACACTTCCATTTTAAGATGATACATTTAGCCCCCACTTTAGTAGGAGTATGAGGAAGTCATACTCACGGTAAAGGAAGAGAGAGAAGAAGAGAGAAACTTTGATGAATTGCAAAGAGATAGAACATCACTGGGTCTAAGGACATAAGCCCCCAAACCAAGGATCCCAACTCCACACCCATGCACAAGGGCATGAAAAAAAAGAAAAAAAGGAAAGAAAAAAGGCACAAAGAAAAAGGGGTTAGTACTAAAAGAAACTCCAAATCAACTAGTGAAAGAGACCTCGATAAAAAATGCCTCATCCACTAATATCATGTGTAGAAGGATATTGCAAGACCATAATTGATCACATAGAAAAGATAAAAGAAACATCATAGATGATATAAACTTGATGATATAATCCTACTAGCACGAAAGTAAAAGAGAAATATAGAGAGAGAGAGAGAGAGAGAGAGAGAGAGAGAGAGAGAGAGAGAGAGAGATGTGATTAAGTCCCCTAGTAAGATATGTGTATCTTACTATGAACCAAAAAATGATGGGACTTAATAGTCTAACAATTATGTGTCCATGATAGTCAATCATATAAAACTTTTCACCTTCTTGTAGCATTGTGTGTGTACATGTATGTATATGTGTGTGTGTGTGTCTTATGATGGCTTAGTGTATGTGTGTTCCTTCTGGAAACTTTGTGCACCCCATGGATCAATGTCATCTTATCACCATGGTGTGTATTTGTGTCTATAAATGTGTATCCTAGGAATGGACAAGTGTCACTTATACCCTATTCAAGATTTATCATGCTGCAAAAAAAAAAAGATTAAAAACAAAATGCATAACTATAGTACAAGGGAGGTTGTACATATGACCCCTTCCTTATTATGTCTACATAGTAGACAAGATAACGAAGAGGATCAAGGATACCTACTTCAAAAAGGAGATATCATGAAAGAAATGATATATGCCATATTCTTAACAAAGGGTACTGACCCTTACAAACTAAGAACACATATAATCATGCAAGGATATATCACTTATAAGAAGAGGATCCTCAAAGGGGAGAAATATTGCTCACAAGACATATACATTCAAGAGGAGCACTTGAACAAAGATAACATCTCCAAGATAAAGAGGGGAACAAAAATTCAGATATTTAGCCCTTGTTACCTGGTGAAATAGGAATTTTTTATGAAGGATGCTAAACTTTAAATCAAAAAGTAAGGGAAAATGTTTATTATGAACATAGTTTTGCAAATAAAGAAGAGGTGATGACTTAGGATATACACCTCTTGTATAAGAGATAATCCTAGTCAACACAACATTTTCTTATAAGAAAATAATGTCACATGATAAACAAATGCCACTGTACTAAGGAAATAAGTCTTTCCCCCCAAGGGTAAAGGAAAGAAAAATCCTAAATGATAAGAAATTTGCAAGAAATATACTAATCAAAGAATAAGTTGTAAGAAAAACTATTAAAACAACATATACGCTCGAAGCTATATCATCTAGAAAGTAACTAATCATCAAGGAGACAGAGAAACAATGCTATGGATGATCATAAATGATAACATTTCCCTTTATGGCACAAAGAGAGTTTGTTAAGTAGAAACATTCATGTATTGCATGAAACAAAGTATCACATACCAAAGAGAGAAGAATGTATCATTAAATAATGCAAATCCATAGAGAGATGAAAGAAAGAAGGGAGGATATCACATTATGTCAACTGAGTGATTGACCTAATTATACAAGATATGCACTCGTAATTAGCAAGTACATCATAGTATAAAAGGGATGAACTTGACAAAGAGATAATTGACCCTTGAGAGAAAGGGAAAGACAATCCAATATATGCTCTTAGTGATAGATATTTTGTAATAAACATGCACTTTCAAGTAAACATAAGGTTGCTACTTAGGATGCAAATCTCCTGAAAAAGAGAAAATCCTTGTGTAAAATAATAAATTGATGCCAGAAAGAACATTATTTTATAAAATATGCAAGTACACAAAAGATATAAAGATAAAAGTAAGGACACATTATGCTCCCTAAGTGGTTTCTATTTATATTAGATACATGTTTTCAAGAAATCATAAGATTGCGCTTAGGAAGTTAATCCTTATGTAAAATAATAAATGCATGCAAGAAAGAATGTCATAATATAAAAGAAACAATTCAACAAGGAGAGATAATGGAGCCTATGAGATAAAGAGGAGAGTGAGATAAGACCCTTTCTCCCCAAGTGAGGAGACAACGAAAAGGACTATTATGTTGCTCACAAAGTAGAACATTGAGCCCACATAGGATAGGCTATCAATGTCACATGGTGGGGAGAAACATAATAGGAATGTAGATATACTAGGTAGAATGATCATGAAAAAGTTTTCATTCATCATTTTAAGTCATTTAAATTAAAATATATTCAATGAATTATTGAATTTTACACTTGAAATCATAGCACTCACTAGCCCTATGACTGGGAATTTGATGAAACATACAAATGAAAGGATTTCCTTATTTATGTTTGCTATTTTTGCATTTTTTTTTCAAAGGAAAATCAATTAATTTTTCCTTAAGAAGTTCAAGAAAAATAGACTCTTGTTGTGAGGAAAAATTATGAGGAGAATGTATAGAGTCAAAATGAGAAGGTGATACACCTCAAGGTTCTTTTGCAAAAAAATTGTCATTAATAAGATAAGACAATCCTTTAGAGGGGAGAGGATTGAAATATAAAGAGGACCAATAAATATCCACACATTCATTAGATATAATTGTTTCAACAATCCCAAAGGTGGTTTGAGAAGTATCTTGAATAGTATTGACTTGATTAGGTTTACTAAGCTTGAAATATTCCTTAGTGTAAAGTAGAAAATAGAGGAATAGGGTTTAGAACAATGCACATAAAAGAGACTCTAAACCAATATTTACCACAAACAAAACATGGAATTCTCTAATGATGATATGGAAATATAAATCTGGAAATGTTTGCAGAGAATAATGAAATTAGATAAGATGAAATACATACCTCATAACAGATTTGGAAATACCTATTTTCTGGTGTCTGTACTGAGTTTCTAGAAATTATGCAAGTGGATCTAGGACAGAAACATAGAGACTGAGAAAAACCAAAAATATTTTCTTTTTCTAAGTCAAGTCGACCTTGACCCAAATAAAGGTCAACCTTAACCCCTTTATGTCAACCTTGACTTGCATTTCTCTGACAAAAATTATGTTCACGGATCGCAGAAGTTTGCTGAAAAGGGTATCCAGATTTTCTCTGCAACTCCCAAAATAGTGACTGTAGATATTTGAATTTGGTGTTTTAGGGTGGCTATATAGGGTTTTGCCTTAGTCAAACCCCCATTTGGGTGATCTCCACCTCCGTGAATAGCCAAATGTAATAGAATATGTGTGTGTGTTGCTCATAGGAAGAGCTTTGAATGTTCAATGCAGAGATCTAATCCTCTAGATTGAAAACCCTAGCATGAATTGAAATGAGAGAGAAATGCATAGAATTGAATATGATAAAGAAATCATACCAAGATCCCAAGGATAAAGTATGCCTACCAAACTCACAATTTGTAGTTGCTACCCCATGATTGTATCTTTTGAATGCTTGCATGTTGAAAATGGTAGATCAAGGAAGAAGAAATCTTTCTTGCTCCAAATAAATGTCCACAATAGCTTGTTCACAAAAATGCTTGTTTGCATCAAGGCATCATCAATGTATTGATCTTTTATATCATCCTCTTGCAATCTTGCATCATCATCTCATCATCATCTCATCACCTCATAGCTTGTTCTTGATGACTTGTGTTGAAAATGAAGGAAAAAGAGAGTGTTTATATAGAGATTTCAAGGCAAGTCTCCTAGGGAAATGTGAGGGCCTCTAATTCAAATTTCACCTCAAATTATGGTCTAGTCACAATAAGAAACTAAGGAGGGAAAGATAATAGATTAATTTTGAATAAAAACCCTTTCGCTTTTCGATACGAAGGCCTATTTTTAATTTCGGGACCCACTGTGATCAAAATTTGGAAATAGGGACCAAAACCCAATAAAGGTCAAGGCCAACCTTGAACCTGACCTAGGTCAGGGTCAACCTCAACCTTGACCTAGTTTAGGGTCGACCTTGACCCTAACCCAAAGTTTTAGGCCCAGTCAACATTAAAAACAAAGAAGTTTCTAGGTTGGCTAGAGACTTAGGATGATGGGAAAACATAACTAAATGTTGGGAAAGGGCCCAGAGGCCTAAAAGAGATGTGATGAAGGGTAGGAGGACCAATACCTAGGTTCTACCTATAAAATAGAGCCACAAAGAAGGAAATCAAGGAGAATCCTCTGGATCTTAACCCTAATTTCACCTAGGAATGAAGAATCAAGTACAAATGCATCCTAAATGCAAATATATCATAAAAATGCACTAAATGAGGGTGCTAAACCTACCAAGATGGAAGTTCTTTCCTTTTAAGATGATACATTTATCCCCCACTTTAGCTTAGATATGAATGTACACACTAAATAGTGCACTTCTCTAAGTCATTACTTCCAAGGGAATCCATGAATGGGAAACCTTGAGAAAGCGACATAGAGCTCCCTAGGCATCGAGTCACAAGATTGTTTGAATATTGATCTCAGCTAGAGCTATTAAGCCTATGACTTTGCTAGTAAACCACACAATGGGAGATTCAAAGAGACAAGGGAAAGAATGCCAATATCCTCAAGAATCAACAATGAAGATGCAATGCAACTATGCTAAGAATGAAGATGCAAGCTAAGCTATGGAAATGAAAATGAAAGTATTACAAACCCTTGCTAATTAAGCTATGTGAGCTAATCTAAAGCATAAAGGAAACTAAGCTAGATGCCATGAAAGTTATGATGCAAGAATGCAAGAATGGAAGAAATGATCTCCAAAAGATCCAAAGTCTCCAAGCAATCTTGCAGCATAAGGTTAGTATTCAAAAGATGGATCCTAAAATGAGAAGAGAGCTCTCCTTTTATAAGAAATGAGAAAGAATGGACCATGGAGATTAAGAGGAAAAAGATTTAATCAAGGGTGGAGCTTGAAAGAGGAGAAATCCATGTGCACAAATATCCTCCAATGAGAAAATAAGAGTTGACTTTTGTGTCCATATGAGACAAAAAGTTCTTTTCTTCTTTTTATAAAATAAGAATAATGTTTTCTTTGTGCAACTTAGGATAAGAGGAAAAGTGGGGGCTTTTTATTTAATAAAAGGGGAGGAAATTCCTTTTAAATAAATAAAGACTTTATGATAAAATGGTTAGCCCAAGGCAAATAATCGAAAATGATAAATAGGATTTGATCAAGGAAATTGATATAATTGGAAATGCTGATTTTTTAAAATATTGATTTAGGGATTTGATAAATTGCTGAATGGGGGCCCAAAGTCTAGGCGACCATTTTAGGGTGCATACATTTTCCCCTCTTTGACTAATGTGAGATTGATTTGGGATCACATGCAGTCAAAGAATGGAATTGAAGTGTGAGATTGATCTGGGATCACAAAACAATCTAGACATGTGTTCAATGGATGGGAACATATTAGGACAAGCATAAGCATAAGTTGACAAAGATAAGTTGAAAGACAAGACCAACACTTGTATAGCTAGGTGATAATCAAGTCTCAAATAAGAGATAAGAATCTCAAGCAAGGCTGATTGATAAGCTGAATCAAGGATTAAACCTGATAGGTACTGCCCCCTCAGAATCAAAATCAAAATTAGGTAGAGGAGAACAACAAATTGATAAACTTGATCAAGTCACTAGAAATCATAATCGAAGGTGAAAAGATGATAGGATAACCATCAAGAAGTGAAGACATGCCCCAGTTTGACTAAGTTTGACTGAGAAAGATATAGGATAAAAATGAAGTCAAACCTTAGAGAGATGAATTAAATGAAGATGAATGAAAGACTAGGAGTTTGAAAGAGATGGGGATGAAGAAATAAAGATGCCCCAACAAAGATCGAAGGATCAAGCCTCAAATGTTTAGCCAACTACGCAGAAGAGGGTGAAAGTTTTGAAATGTGATTTGGACTATCAAGATGAACTCATATTTCAATTTCAATCCTGAAAATGGATCCAGAACATCGAAATTAGCTAGGGGTGTAATTTTTGCACAATTTTGAGGTGTTTTGAAAATTGATCAAAAAGTCAAAATGCTATATAAGGGGCAAAAAGGGTCATTTTATATATGATGATAAGATTAACCCATTGTGATGATAGGAAAAGGATGTGATGAAAGACAAGGAGCGAAAGACATGATCAAGAAAAGGAAAGGTGAGTGCAGTTGACCGACAAGTCTGTGAAAGATGAAAGGAGAGCTCTCTCCATATGCAAGATGCAAGACTAATCTAACATGAACCTAAAAATGCAAGCTACTATGAAAAGTGGTTTACTTGCAAGGTCACAAAGCTTTTAGACTCTAATATTCATCATCGAGCATTATTGGTAGCGTCACAATATCATACAATGCACACTAGTATGACTATGTGAAATTGAATATGATCTATATCAGATAGATATGTGGGAATCTCACCTAGGCATCAAAGACATATAAGTCAAGATGAATAGTGCAGTGAGATTACCTAAGTTTAATATAGCAAGATTATACTCACATTGAGACCCAAGGAAAGTCAAGATGACTAGAAGTATGCACTTGCGCAAATAGTCAAGGATAATACCTTGAAGATCCCATTGTCAAGTGGAACAAGCAAAATGCTAATCACAGTTAGGACCAACAAAATATACCCATAAGCAGAAAAAGTAATAAAACATGTCCTCATGCCCTCAGTCTTCTAGCTATGCATCATTGAAAACTTCTTAGGGAAAGAAACACTCATCAAAGAAATCATCATAGACAATACACAAAGAAATAAAGTCAAACAAGTCTCAGCGAGTCGAGTGTTTAAGTATGTGTGTGTAGGTCATAGAGTCAAACTTTGAGTATCACATCTACAAATGAGAAATATCATATCATGCTAGACTGTGGGTAAGATATCTGATAAGTGTTGAGAAAACACTTGACGCTAGGGTAGTGTTGAAAAACAAAGTTGGGGTGGTGTTGAAAAACACCGTTTGCAAAATGTCCTAAAGACCAACGCATCCTAGAGACCAAAGCTAACATAGTTATGCCCCCTAGACAAAGACAAAGACCAATTCCAAACCAAGGAAAGATGGAGAAAGGCTAAGTGTCAAGGACACATACTAAGAAACAAGGGTGCCAAGGCATCAAGTAGCGCCTGTTTCCAGGTTTTCACCAAGGCACTTTTTCTATTTTTAAAAATTTTTTGCATTTGTTGATTTTTTTGTATTTTTTTAGGACTTTATATGCTTTTTAGGATTATTTTTTTTCAGCATCATATATAAATTTTTTAGGATCAATAAATATGTACAAAAGATGCCCCTAGATAGAACAGGTATCAAACTCCCAAGCAAGAGCACATAGTGTAGTCCCAATGTCTAGCAAGGTGGAGGACAAGAGGTATTGGCAAGCTAGTGGAAGAGATGGAAGACAAGGGAATGAAGGTGAATGAAGGAAAGAAATCGTCAATGGAAAACTTCTCAAGAGTACCCAAGCTAGGGAAAAATATTTCATGCAAAGCACATTTGGACAAGCAATGAAAGGCCAACATAGGATAAGTCACAAAAGCGTAATGCAAAAGAAGGATAGGATGCATTCCAAATGAGTAGACATGTCAAGAGGCTTCATAGCATCGTGTTTTACTATTTTTTATTAGATCAAGACAAAAGGGGAAAAGGATAGCAAAAGGATAGAATGAATGGGGGAAAATAAATATGAAGGCTAAACATGAATGGAATGAAAGCAAGATCATCGTAAGATAGCTCACAAGATAGCCAAATGTTTGTGTATAGGTCAACATTGTCAAGGTCAAAGAGAGAAGATGGAATGGATGAAATATGTAGAAGAACTATGCATGATGCCTGATTACCAAGTTTTCATCATGGTACTTATCCAAGGTGCCACAAGGAAGTGGTTTTCACCATAGGATGAATTTATTTCTCTTTACTTTTGCTACCAAGGCACCTGTTTCTAGGTTTCCACCAAGGCACATTTTTCATTTTTTTTTTCTTTTTGAATTTTTATTTTTTTTTGGAAGAAGGCAAGCTTTTTAGATAATGCTCCTTGAAAGGATAAACCATGATATGCCACAGATTCAAAATGATATGGTCAAAGATGCTGATAGGGAAAGGAAGATGGAAGAGACAAATGGAGGATAAGGTTTTATGTAAAGCGAGTGGGGCTGGAAGATAGGAGGAATAGGCAAATGAGGAAAAAGGATAGAAGGTAGAAGGATAATGAATGGAAGGATAGTGAAAGGGTAGATGGAAAGAAAGGAAAGATCAACATCAACATACACCTTGAAGGGTAGCGAGAGGATGGAGGAAATATGAATGAAGGAATACGTGAAGGAATATGGCAAACAAATAGTAGATGTTGTGGTTTAGGTGCATGGAATGAAAGATTGTTTTTGGAAGAAGATGAAGCTTCTGCCTTTGAAAGCTTGAATGTCAACTTTACTTTTTGTTCAATATTAGACACTTTCAAGAGAGACTTTGGAATCCATATAGCCATAGGCTTTTCATTTCTTTTTGATGATTTAGAGAGAATATCTTCAATGATGGATTTTGGAACCCATACTTGTTTTGTAGTTTTCTTCTTAGATATCTCTTTTGACTTTATGTTTCCATGTCGATTAGAGGAGACATGGTGTTCTTCTTTTTTTGATGGATTCTTGTATTGCTTCTTTTTCTTGAATTGAACATTCAAGTTTCTTCCAAAAGACTTGGGATTTGTGGAAGAAGGAGGATATGACTAGTTTAGACAGGTGAGTGGATGAAAAGGGTTCAAGCGTATGCATCTATGTTGTTCTTGAGGAAAGATAGGAGATGGAGGGACATAAGGACCCAAGATGGATGATGAATTAGGAGAGTTAGGAGGGGGAAGTGAAGGGACATAAGGGCCCAAGATGGAAGGAAGACATAAAGCCCTTAGTGGTGGTGGAAGAGGTCCAAGGATGGAAGTGGAAGATGCAAAAGGATAATCAATAAGTTTATCTGCATCCATATGACAACCAAGGACATCAACATCTTTCAAATGAGCATTAGAATTTGCAATAGGATCATGAACATCTTGAATAGGAGCAACTTCTTTGATAGGATTGTTCAGAACTTGAAAAGACTTAGGAAAGTAGAAAGTGGAAGCGAACATGGAGTGGTAGAACAAGAAGATGGAAGACTTTGATCTTGACAAGGAGATTTGGATAGCATAAGCATATAATTTTTCTCTTGATTTTCAATAGGCTTAACATTGGAAGTAACAACACTATTTCAAATAACCTTAATGGAAGTATCATCTTTGGGAAGCGCAAGTATAGTAAGGTTATTTTGATTGTCAATAAGCTCAACTATGTAAGTAGTAGCTTGATCTTGCTTAGAGAAAGACTTAAGACATGGTGGAATGAATGAGGAAGAGTGTAGAGGATAAAAAGGACCATGAAATGGATAAGAGACATCATGAAAAGAATTGGATGACATGGAGGGTTCTTGATCTTGATCTTTCTTTATGTTCTTTTCTTTATTTTTAGAGTCCTCTTGACATGGAGCCACTTCTAAGGACAAGGAAGCATGTTGGAATTGTATGGAAGACTTTGGAAAAGATGGTGAAGGACTAGCTGAAGTTGGCATTATAGTGCATAAAGGCTTAGGCTCTTTAGGTTTAGCATCATTGAAAGTATTTGCAGCCAAGTGAAGGTTAGCTTGAGTTTCTTTAAGAGGTATCCCTTGAGGATAACTATAGGGAACCGCATGAAAAGTATTAGGATCTTTGTTGGATGAAGGATTTGTGAAAGATTTGGAAGACTCAGAAGCTTTAGGAAATGTATGGGTATTGGAGGAAGTAGGGGATGGAAGGGAACTATCACAAGACAAAGGTCTATCATCAACATGATCTTTCTTGAGAGTGTAATCTTTATTTTCAGCATGAGAGTTCTTAGAGGAGAAATGCTCATAGTATCTATGTTTATAATCATCACGGAAAGCTTTCTCTTCCTTAATAGAAGTAGATGTATCATATTGTTCACAACAAGCATCATAGTCTCTTTCAAAATTAAATTCATATGGATCACCATCATGATCTATTCAATGTGATGACCCATTTCCAGTAAGCACAAGCACACGACTAGGAGGACTCTTAGGAATAGAGGTTTCATAGGTATCACTATATGGTTCATCATCATAGCCATCATAGTCATCAAAGACGGGTGTGTCACTCTTCGTGAAAGAGGTATCATAAGGATTATCATGTTGCTCATCATGGTATGTCTCGAGAAGAGAATTAAGACTCTTGGGAGAAGTAGAAGAGGAATGAGATTGTGAAGAAGAGGAAATTGAAGATCTTGTGGAGGAGGAAGACTTGCATAATGAAGAATGCGAATAATGTCTAGAAGAGTCATGGTAAGACTTGGAAGGTGGAGAAGAATGAGAGGACTTAGATGATGAAGAATGTTTGGAAGGAGGTCGTGACATGATCATGTTTATGATCCTAGCAAAGGCATCTGATTCAATCAATTTTTCTTTTATTTTTGCCTTAAATTTGTCACCCATGAGATATATAGAAGGACTATTGGAGGAATAAAATTCTTTGAATTGAGCAATGAGTTCAAGATCATCTATTTTCAAGAGAGGTTCCATAACAAGATAGTTGAAATTCATAGTTCTAGAAGAGGAGGAATCAAGCATGAAAGAAATGAATAGATGAATAGAAGAAAGTAGACTAGATAATAAGAGGAAAAGAATCAAGAAGGCATGAGGACTTTATGAAGAAGAGGAAGAAGCATGAAGGAAGAAGAAAATGAGAGACTAGGAAGACATGGGATATGTGGAAGAAAGAAGACCAAGAGTCATTTTGTGCAAATTGATACCATTTGAGTTCATTTGGATATTGAGCAACATGTCACAGTACCTAAGATTTGACCTAGACTGACCAAGGGAGACTGGAAATAGGACACAAATCAGCTTCAAATTGTAGACAACTATGAGGCAGCAATAATAACTCTGTGTGATAGTTCTCAGAGTAACAGGGTGATACAATTTTCCAGTGTGATATTTCACAAGAAGCAGTGTGATATTTTCTAGGTAGTACATGTGATATTATCCAGGCAAGCAGTGCGATGGTTGTGTAGCAATGAAGTGTCACATGATAATTGACTAGACAATGTTTAAATCTTAGTTTTGAAGGCAATTTGGTCAATGTTTCAGTATGATTGTTGGATTTTTTAGTTTCAAACATAGTACTAGCAGTAATTAGACAAGTTTGTAAATAGTAGGTGATCAAACATGTCATAAAACACTTGTGCAAGAGCAAAAGCAACCTTGCCAAGACAAGCAATTGTGATATCAAAGAAATAAAATCCTATGAATACTACCGTGATGTTTGATGTTTGAGAACATTTACATGGGTAGATCACAACAAAAACATTTCAAGCACTTACTAGCCTAAAAAGAAAATGGATCAATACTTAACAACTTGGCCCACACTTGATGCTCCATTGCCTCACACAAAGTGGTTACCCACAATAGATATTGGCTTTGTCGTGGAAGTGCCAATGACACAACCAGAGGAACACAGATGGTGATTAATCTTGGGGTGATCTAGATTATTCCACTTGGATCAATCCTTGCACCAAGAAGCTAAGCATAAAAATAGGGTGGCTTCTATCTATGGTTCTTAATAAGGGTTTCCATTCGTAATACCCCTCTTGCTCCCCAAAGGGACTCCTTACCTTGCGACAAGTAACGGACCTCGCGGCCACAAGAGTACCTTAAGTATTCTTGCTCAACATTTTCCTCATGGTCACAATTCCACAAGTACTCACATCAAGTGAAGACAAGTACTACGTCTACCAAGGTTTTGTGTCCTTGATAGCCTTGATTTTATAGTGGGTTGAAATAGTCGGCAAAAGGCTTGTCCCCACTTGGGTCATTCCTCTTGATTGCTCAAGACCAGGCCTGCTAAAAGATTCTAAAAGCTAAACAAAGAGTGGATCAATCTTTGAGTGTCAGGATTTCTATTTCATGTCAAGGGTGAAGAGCATAATCTCCTAGCTCAAAAATATCTCCCAAACACACCAAGAAAAGGTTCAATTACCCTCTTGCTTTCAAAATCTAAAGATGGGCCAAGATTTTATAGTTCACCACAAGGGTGAAGAGCATACTTCTCCTACCACCCAAAGATTCCTAAAACAAGATATTAAGTGACTACTAAATGAAACAACTAGGATATGCCACACTCAAAAGAAAGTAATTAAACAAGCACTTGATTTGTTTTTTTTTAATGCTTTGGGAAGCCCTGCAAAAACTGTTAGTAGCCCTTGTGCATGTATTTTTAAGCAAATAATCAAGCAATAGGAGCACCTACAAGCACCACTTGTTAGCCCTACAAGGGTTAGCACATCAAAAACTGAATGAAATCTACAAATAGACCCCTATCCTACAACAAATCAAAAATCTAAATCAAAACCAAGTAGATCTTGCAAAGAAATGATAGAAATTGCTCACTGCCAGGCCTGGCGATATTTCTGTTAGAGAAACAGTCGTGCGATATTCTGTCATGTACTAGTGCGATAATATATCTCTGAGCGATAATTCATGCTACCTGCGTGTGACAGAAAATATAACAATAGTGCGATATAATATGCCAAAGAGTGCGATATTATAACTGGTAAAATATTGCACTAGTATGTTAGAAAATATCGTATGATACTGGAAAACTATCGCATGATATTTCTGTCATAAAAAACTAGAGAGCGGAATATTGATGAAACAACAAGAAAATATTGATAAAAAATTAGCGGAAATGCATAAAATGAAGGACAAACAAGAGTTTTCTACCCAACGGTGGGCACCAAAAATGTACACACTAAATAGTGCACTTCTCTAAGTCATTACTTCCAAGGGAATCCATGAATGGGAAACCTTGAGAAAGAGACCTAGAGCTCTCTAGACATGGAGTCACGAGATTGTTTGAATATTGCTCTCAGCTAAAGCTATTGAAGCATGCAACCTTGCTAGTAAACCACACAATGGGAGATTCAAAGAGACAAGGGGCAAGAATGCCAATATCCTCAAGAATCAATGAAAATGCAATGCAATGCAAGCTATGCTAAGAATGAAGATGCAAGCTAAGCTATGTAAATGAAAATGAAAGTATTACAAACCCTTGCTAATTAAGCTATGTGAGATAATCTAAAGCATAAAGGAAACTAAGCTAGATGCCATGAAAGCTATGATGCAAGAATGGAAGAATGGAAGAAATGATCTCCAAAAGCTCCAAAGTCTCCAAGAAATCTTGTAGCATAAGGTTAGTATTCAAAAGATGGATCCTAAAATGAGAAGAGAGCTCTCCTTTTATAAGAAATGAAAAAGAATGGACCATGGAGATTAAGAAGCAAAATATTTAATCAAGGGTGGAGCTTGAAAGAGGAGCAATCCATGTGCACAAATATCCTCCAATGAGAAAATAAGAGTTGACTTTTGTGTCCATATGAGACAAAAAGTGCTTTTCTTCTTTTTATAAAATAATAATAATGCTTTATTTGTGCAACTTAGGATAAGAGGAAAAGTGGGGGCTTTTTATTTAATAAAAGGGGAGGAAATTCCTTTTAAATAAATAAATACTTTAGAATAAAATGGTTAGCCCAAGGAAAATAATAAAAAATGATAAATAGGATTTGATCAAGGAAATTGATATAATTGGAAAATGCTGATTTTTGAAAATATTGATTCAGGGATTTGATAAATTCCTAAATGGGGGCCCAAAGTCTAGGTGACCATTTTAGGGTGCATACAATGACACTATGAATATGCAAGCTAAACTAAGAAAACATCATAATAAATAAAAAGGATATAACCAAGTCCTCAATATAGAGATCTTGCAAAAAACTGTTAGTTCCCGCAACCTGCAACACACAAGGTTAATGAAAATCCATAAATCACCTTAGACTTACTAAAATGAAATTGAGAAGTGCATAGAGCCCCTTATGAACCCTTGTTTTGGCTTTCTACTTCTGAAGGGTGAAACAGGGTGATAAGGATAGCCTTATACACTGGATATGCAGTTTGTTGAAAAAGCATTTTCCTAAACCATTTATACAGATCCCTACCCTTCCTAAACTGATTCAAGGAGTTAGGTAACTAAATCATGATTCCAACACCACAAATGACACTGAAATTAGTGCTACAAAACTCAAGTTATGATTATAAGAGTGAATGTCTATCTAAATGCATATGAAGGGGAATTCAAATTTACCATAAATAAATCCTTAAAAACCCTAACAAAAACCCTAATTTCAATCTATAAATAAGAGAATATAGAACATACCTACTCATTCTTACCATTTTTAGAGTTTGAGAGAGAAATAAGAATGCCGAGTAGAGAGGAACTTTGAGTGACACGTATGGAGGCTCTAAGACTGTGCCTGGCCACTGGAAAATCACTTCCTGAGGTAAGTTTGTTGTTGTCAATTTTAGTAATCTCAAATTATTATTTTTATAGGAAAGGTTGACCCTGACCCTTAAAGGTCGACCATGACCCAGTTATGTCAACCTTGGCCCTTAAAGGTTGACATGAACTAGGAAGGTCTACACCTATTCAGGAGTGAGGTTGACCTTGACCCAGGAAGGTCAAACTTGACCTAACAAAGGTTGACCTTGACCTAGTCTAGTTGGATGTATAGATTTTTTGTTCTAGAGATCTGATATGATGTTGGTTTGTGCTTACATGACCTAGTTCATCTCTAAGAGCACCCCTTTGGAGGGCCACTACTGATTATTAGAGAAAGACTATCTGAGTTGAGTGGGGATGAGATACACTTAATGAGAGATGTAGGACTATACTGGGTAATAGTCCTACCACATATGAGACTCCAAAAAGCCATGTTATCAGCTCTTATAAAGAGGTGGGATGAGGACACATGTTCCTTTCATCTTCCCTCAGGTGAGATCACGGTGACACTAGAGGATGTATACAAGATCCTATGACTTCCAGTTTGAGGTGAGCCTGTTAGACCGAGAGCACAACGGGATCCTAAGGATATCCACATGGATGTAGATTATTTCTTAAGATGGGTTCCACAAATGTGAACCTAAGCAGACCAGATCACATTATCAGCCATACTGGCAGGACCGACACCCTTGGTATGGAGGGTGATGTCATGTATACTTTCCTTGGTTGTACTACCCAACACAAAGGGTATAGTATTTTCAACACCTTTTACCCATCTTGTAAGTAGGATGGAGAGTGATAGGACTATCTTCACGTGGGTCTGCAACATGCTAACCCATCTATACCATGAGTTACGTCAGTTGGTGATATATCAGCAAGAGAGTCTCACAGTATGCACACTTTTATAGATTTGGGAGTTTGAGCACTTCACATTTACATGAACATAGGGTGCTCCTATGATGGTAGATGCTAGCACACCGAGAGCCTTTTCTTATCCACTAAGAGATGTTTGGAAGCACAAAGATATCCTTTATTGGAGGGTATGTCTAGACCATGTTCCAGGCACAGATGTGATATGGAGATCATACTGTCACATGATAAAGTGGCCAGATACTCAACATTAGATAAGGCACTCATAGCAGCACAAGATGCTAGAGGGTCATCAGAGTCACATAGTGATGCCATACTACTATGACCAGGTGATGAGATAGTTTGGTCTTATACAGGGGGTCCCTAGAGCAATACCTCAGTATGCACATCTGATGAGGTATTATCAGAGACCTAATGCTATACATCAGCCATCAATAGCAGACATTATAGATAGTGATACAGACAAGACAGAGGATATAGAGGTAGCCCCGGATGTGGCCTATTCAAGCATCAGTAGAGACTACATCAGATATTGAAGTCTAAAGGGAACCCAACCCATCTTCCTTGATGACTATCCCATAGGTTATCCAGGCATTTCAAAGAGGACACACCGAGATGGTGGCATAACAAAGGAGGAGGAGGAGGAGAAGCATAGAGATGAGGAGAAGCCCACCTCTCTGGGAGATCCCATGGATGAGGAGAGAGTAGAGGATAGCACAGATGAGATGCCCCCAGCTGATAGTACTGGTGCAAATGTGCATGTTGTTCACACATCACCACTGAGATCATGACGACCTCCATGCATTAATACAAAGACACCACCTCCAAGACCTAGACACAACAATCATGGAGAGTCTAGTCACTACATGCCCCCACCATCTAGACCCTTCAGTGATTCCCAAGAGGGAGATCTAGGTATAAAACATGCATTTGATTTTAATATTTAGCTTAATTTGTGAAGAAAAATCACTAAAAGATAAATATGTTTCAATTTTGTAGCTAGCATGGCGAAGTGGAGGAGTTTTGTATCTGAGGTTCTGAAGGATACATGTTTGTCCTACTGACTACCATCCAGCGAGCGAGAGTTTCCCATTGGTCACAAAGATCCTGACAGGCATGTCAATATCTTTACATGTGTCTAGCAAGAGCTGAGGTTATGTAGAGAGAGAGAGAAGAGAGGGTGATGGATGACTTATGGAGATCCCAAGAGCACATATATTAGTTGAGCATATCGAGGAGCCACTCATGGACTATTGGATAGACTATCTGTATCTTCTCATCATAGGTCAGAGAGATCTGGGAGCCATCGACCATCAGAGCATATAGATAGATAGAGTGATAGATAGGGCCTTGTGCCACATATGTATCAAACTCAAAAGAATTTATAAATAAAAAACTCTTTTTGGTACTTAGTTCTATGATTTATTACTATATTTTCACCAATAACATAAAACTTAATGGAAAGAAAGAACATGTATAAATGTATTCAAATGTGCTAAAATCACATAACCTATAAAACAAACATAACTATTTTATAAGGAATACATAAATACATAAGGAAAGAAAGATGAATTAGGGATAATAATGTTTGAGATGCATAATATTGATAGGTTCATTAAAAGGCACACCATCCATATCAACAATTTTGTCAGCACTTGAACCAAATTACTCAATTGCAACAAAAGGTCCAAGCAATTAGGGCTAAAATTTCCTTTTTCACCAGGTAAAGAATTCACATTTCTTTGATTCTCATATAATACTAAATCAACCACTTGAAATGATCATTCAAATACCTTATGATTATACTACTTTTGAAGAGATTTATGATAAGCCTTTATATGTTCCAAAGCATTTATTCGTTGTTCATCCAACATTTCTAATTCTTGTAATCGTTATTCTCGAAATGTATCTTTGTCAATGATGCCATGAAATGAAACATATAAAGAAGTTATTTCCAATTCCAAAGGCATAATAACATCAGTACCGTAGACAATATTATAAGGAGAAGTACTTGTGGGAATATGAACACTAGTCCAATAAGCCCATAAAACATAGGTAAGTTAGGTGTGCCAATCTTTCGCATGCTTATTAACTATTTCCTTAGAATTTTTTCAATAACTTTATTTGATGCTTTAGCTTAACCATTAGATTGAGGATAATAAGGAGTCAAAAATCTATGTTGAATTTGATATTTATCCAAGAATTTTGTGACTTCTTTATTCTTAAAAGAGGTACCATTATCTAAAACTATCGTCGAAGGAATACCAAATCGTGTTATGAAATCACAAATAACATTTGTGGTAGTTGAGTGGAGAAGGATAACTTCCAACCACTTCATAAAGTAATCTGTAGCTATCAGGATGTATGTATGTCCTTGAGAAGAAGTTGGTGATATTTTTCCAATAAGATCAAAATCCCAAATACTAAAAGGCCATGGAGAAACCTAATTACAAAGCTCACAAGCGAAGGGATGAATCAAATTACTATGTTGTTGACATTGAGGACATTTCTTAACAAACATGAAAGAATCTTGTTCCATTACTTTCCAATAATATCCCATTCTAAGAAGTTTATTGACTAATGATTTTCCACCAAAATGTCCCCAACAAGAACCAGAATGAGCTTCTACCAAAGCTACTCAAATTTCAGTTCTACCAAGACAGCTTAATAGCAAACCATCATAAGAGAATTTGTAAAGTGTATCTCCTAAAATGATATAACATGTTGCAAGCTTCCTAATATGATTACGCATATTCTTTTTTGTCGATTCAGGAAAAGTACCATCTTTCAAAAAATAAAAGATATGAGAATACCATTCATCCAAATGCAATTGAAACAATCAGGGGTAACCTTATCAGAAATTGTAGGTTTTTTAAGAGTATGTATAGTAAATTGAAAATTTTCAACATTGTTCTCAAGAAAAACCAAATAAAATGCACTTTTCATGGCGTTTGCATGTCGATTATCTTTCCTAGGTAAAGTTTGAATTGTATAAGAGAATTGTGAAAGAACATCAAGAGACAAATCTCTATATTGTGTCATTTTATCATTCTTAGTCTGATAACCTCCTTTAATCTATTCTAAAATCAATTGTGAATCTCCATAAATTTCCAAGTTTTTAATGTTAAGGGATGAAGCTGCTTGTAAACTAGCTATAAGACCTTCATACTCTACAATATTGTTAGTACAAGGAAAAGTCAATTTATATGATAGAGGGATCATCTTTTTTGTAGGAGGGATCAAGATAATGCCAACACCAGAGCCTGTCTTACATCTAGATCCATCAAAAGATAACTCCCAAACATCATTATGTTTAATAGCTAGAATGTTTTCATTGGGGAATTCTATTGAAGTAACACATGTATTGGAATGTGGACAAGGAGCTTCAGCCAAATAATCTGTTAAAACTTGTCCTTTAATTCAATTTTGAGAAATGAAATTAAGATCAAATTTCATAAGTAACATCACCCACTTTGCAAGACGGCTAGAGAGATCAATTTTTGAGAAAAGATATTTCAAAGGGTCAAATTTAACAATCACATTGACTTCAATATTTAATAGATAATGCCTAAGTTTCTGAAAAGCATAAACTACAGCTAAACATTTTCTTTCCAAATCTGTATATCATGTTTTGTAGTCAAGTAAAGTCTGAGTAATGTAGTACACAGGTCTTTCCTTACCTTCACTATCATACTGAGCCAACATCACACTCACTGCTTTAAGAGTAGCTGAAGTATATAGATAAAAGGGTTTATCAAATTGAACAGGCTGCAATATAGGAGGATTGTCAAGATACTCCTTAAATTTCTCAAAGGATTGCTTACATTTGTAATTCCAAGAGAAAGTGGAGAAAGTGGTCTCCTTTCTAAGTAAGGAAGTAAAAGGAATAGTTATGTTAGCTAAGTTGGAAACAAAGTGACTAATAGCTTGACTTTTTCATTGTAAACTTCATAACTGATAAATGTTCTTAGGAGGAGTCATGTTAACAATAGCTTCAATATTTTTAGTATCTACCTCTATGCCTCGCTTAGAGATTATAAACTCTAATAATTTACCAGAATCAACTCCAAAGACACATTTCTTAGGATTCAATCTCATATTGTATCTTCTAAGCCTTTCAAATATCTATCGTAAAATACTAACATCATCTTCTCTTTGTATAGATTTCACCAGGATATCATCCACATAATCCTCAAGAATTTTATGAATGTAAGCATGAAAAATCAAATTCATAGCTCGCTGATAAGTTGCTCTTGAATTTTTTAATCCAAAAGACATCATGACCCAATAGAATGTTCCCCAAGGTGTTATAAATGTGGTCTTAAATTGATCTTTAGGAGGAATAAAAATTTGATTATAATCCAAAAAACCATCCTTAAAAGATAATAAAGCATGACCCGCTGTTGAATCCATAATCATATAAATATTAGGTGATGGATAACCATCTTTTAAGGAAGCTTTATTTAAATCTCTAAAGTCAGTACAGATTCTTATTTTATTTTCTCCTTTTAAAATGACCACAATATTTGAAATCTAATCTTAGTAATCAATAGAGCAGATGAATCTAGCATCCAATAATCTTTCAATCAACCTTAACTAATAAAGCAATTCCTGGATTCATCTTTCAGATTTTCTACTTCATAGGTTTAACATTTGGTTTAAGAACAATATTGTGAGTAATAATCTTAGAATCTATACTCAGCATAACCGAATATGTCCATGTAAAAATATCCTTAAATTCAAGTAAATGGGAAACCAACTGATCACGTTCATCTTGATTCAAACATTTACCAATTTTTATCATCTTTTCAGAGTCATTTTCATCCATTTGAACCTCAACAATCTCATTTATTAGAAAATTACTTTGTATCAAAGAATCCATTGGTAAAGGAGAAATATAGTGTTCATCATGTTCTCCAAAATAAGCTTCTATATTTAGACAATAAGGCTTCCATCTTTTATGATGAAATGTAGGTGGACCATCATAAGCTCCTAAAAAATATGCTAAGGCTTCATCTTCAGGAAAAACATCCAATACAGGATTTTGATCCATGTCAAGGAGGAGTGGGCTAACCAACTTCAAATGTACACCATAGATATGATTAACATTGAGAGGAAAAGATGATGGTTGTTTGTAAGAATTGAACCTCAATCCATATGTATAATCAAAAAATTTGTTGTCCAAAGGTACTTGTATACCTTGTTTGTATTTACCACATCCTTTCCAATTAAATCCTAATTTCATGAGCATATGATAACTAGAACCATTTCTATCATACATATCGGATGGAGTCCAAGGATCGACATATGTCACAATATCATATCAATCAGGTTTTACAATGTTCCCCAATCATCCCCAGTCAAAGAAGAAGATGGAGCTTTAGTTTGTTTAATCTCAGGTGGCCTTTTAGGCTCTTTACTTGGTTGGAGAGGTTTGAAAACTCTGGCATATTCTTCATTTAAGCAAGGATTTAGTGCATCATCCGCATGTAACGTATACATCAAATTGTTATAAATGAACCTAACCTTGTGATGAAGAGTAGAAGGAACTGCATGCCTAGTATGTAACCAAGGTCTTCCTAAAAGAAGATTATAATTGAGAGGTCTAGGCTTAACATGAATAGGTATATTGAGAATAACCAGACCAACTTTAACATGTAAGGTAATAATGCCCAAAGTTTTCTTTGCAATATTGAAAAATCCATGAATAAGGACATTATCAAGTTGAATAGTTGTAAGATCAGCCTTAATTCCCTTAAGCATATCCATGCTACAAACATTAAGCCTAGATCCATTGTCAATTAATGTTCTATGAATGATACTCTTATTAAACATATTGGTTCTGCACCTCAACAGAAGGTAAATCATCATCAGTAAACATAATAGGAGGTACAGAAGGCATAATATGCATGCATTCCAAAAAGGAATTAATGCTCTCTTGGTTAGGAGATGAAGCAAGAAGAGTAGATAAAGCTTTTTGCAATGCCTCATGATATGTTGGGGAAGTTTGAAGAAATTCCCATAAAGATATCTTAGCAGGAGTAGCACGTAATTGTTCTACTAAGTCATACTCCTTCAAGGTAGATGACAATCTAGGAACTTGAGGAAGTATAGGTTGAGAAGGAGGTAAAGAAACTAGAACAGTAGGCTGAGGGTTATTTCATGTGTGATAAGCATGTGAAATGGAATCCTTGTTATCAAACAAATCCAAAAGATCTCTAGGTTTACCCTTAATTTTTATTCGAGGACATCCCTTTACCGTCAACAAAGGTTAGGATATAACACTCTAGGTGCATCAATGTTGCAAATAGTGGAACATGAAGGTAACCATGCACTCACTCTATGGTAAAGGTCAATTGAAGAGGTTGTGGAGGAGGGTGAAATAGGAATAGGATCAATGGAGATCTCATTCAAACAATTTTCATCCTCACTTCCATGTAGCTCATTAAGGGATCTATCCTCTTTTGCAATAAAAGCATCATCGAAGTATTCAAAACAAAAATCATACATTTTGAACACAAAGTAGCACTACAAGCATGAAAAATGTAAATGTTTTTGTATTTTTAAAGAAATTTTGTGATGTTTTTTTTGAAATATATATGCAAGAGCATAAAAGAAATCTAGTTTTATATGCATGTAATATCTAACCTAAAATTCAAATATAACACCAAAAAGAAAGAGTTGTTGTAAACAAGTTCACCAAAGTGTAAAGTGGAAAATAGAGGAATAGGGTTTAGAACAATGCACATAAAAGACACTCTAAACCAATATTTACCACAAACAAAACATGGAATTCTCTAATGATGATATGGAAATATAAATTTGGAAATGCTTTCAAAGAATAATGAAATTAGATAAAATGAAATACATACCTTATAACAAATCTTGAAATACCTATTTTCTGGTGTCTGTACCGAATTTCTGGAAATTTTGCAATTGGATCTAGAACAGAAACACAGAGATGGAGAAAACCCAGAAATATTTTCCTTTTCAGAGTCAGGTAAACCTTGACCCAAATGAAGGTCAACTTTGACCCCTTTATGTCAACCTTGACCTGCACTGCTCCAACAGAAATTCTGTTTGTAGATCCTGAAAGTTTGCCAAAAAGGGTATCTAGATCTGCTCTGCAACACCCGAAACAATGATGGTAGATATTCAAAAATGGTTTTTTAGCGTGTCTATATAGGGTTTTTCCTTAGTCAAACCCCTATTTTGGTGATCTCAACCTCCACAAATAGCCGGATGTAATAGAATATGCATGTGTGTTGCTTGTAGGAAGAGCTTTGAATGTGCAATGCCAAGATCTAATACTCTAGATTAAAAACCCTACCATGAATTGAAATGAGAGAGAAATGCATATATTTGAATATGATAAGGAAAGCATACCAAGCCCCCAAGACTAAAGTACTCCTATGAAACTCACAATCCGTAGTTGCTACCCCATGATTGTATCTTTTGAATTCTTGAATGTTTAAAATGGTAGATCAAGGAAGGAATCTTTCTTACTCCAAATGAATGACCAAAATAGCTTGTTCACAAAAATGCTTGTTTGCATCAAGGCATCATCAATGTCTTGATCTTCTATATCATCCTCTTGCAATCTTTCATCATCATCGTGTCATCACCTCATAGCTTGTTCCTCATGCCTTCTATTGAAAATGAAGGCAAAAGAGAGTGTTTATATAGAGATTTCAAGTCAAGGCTCCTAGGGAAATGTGAGGGCCCCTACTTCAAATTTAACCTTTAATTATGGTCCAATCACAATAACCAACTAAGGAGGGAAAGATAATAAATGAATTTTGAATTAAAAGCCTTCCACTTTCGGATCTGAAGGCCCATTTTTAATTTGGGGACCTGCTATGATCAAAATTTGGAAACAGGGACCAAAAATTGACAAAAGTCAAGGTTGACCTCAATACTGACCTAGGTCAGGGTTGACGTTGACCCTGACCCAAATTTTTAGGCCCAGTCAACATTGAAAACAAAGAAGTTTCTAGGTCTTCCAGACACTTAGGATGATAGGAAAACATAACAGAATGCTGGGAAAGGGCCCAGAGGTTTAGAAGAGATGTGATGAAGGCTAGGAGGACCAATACCTAGGTCCTACCTAGAAAAAAGAGCCACAAAGAAGGAAATCAAGGAGAATCCTTGGGATCCTAACCCTAATTTCACCTAGGAATGAAGAATCAAGTGCAAATGCATCCTAAATGCAAATCTATCATGAAAATGCACTAAATGAGGATACTAAACCTACCAAGATAGAAGTTCTTCCATTTTAAGACGACACACTTAGGAAGGACCTTATGGATTTCATATTCTAATGCTAAGATATATCTAGGAGAAGGAGAAACATAACTCATAAAAGACTCATTTATAGAATGAATTGTCAATGAAACTCATAGGAAGGGGTTTATCATTAGGATAAATAATCATGTAATCAACCTCTTGCACCAAATGATCCTTATAAGGAGGAAACATTAGAGAAGAAATGGTGGTAATCACAATGTCCTTAGGATTGGGATCAATTTGGTTAGGATGATCATTATGGGAATTAATGAAAGGAAGAACTAATTCATCCTCAAGATCTTGAAGAAAACTTGAAAAGAAACCAACAAGTGAAGAAAAAAACTCAATTGAAAATGAAATGTAATGACTATAAATGAAATATTTTTTTGATTTTGTATTGTTTTATACAAAATGCAATGAAATCTAAGAATGAACTAGATCTAAAATGCAATGTTTTTGTAATTTTCACAATGCAATTCAAAGATGCAAATATAATGCAATGCATACAATGTATTCTAACACCAAAAGGAAGGAAATGTCATATGTCAAGTTAAAAAAAAAATTGATTGAAGATGAACACACAAGAATGTGATGGAAATCCAACTACCCAACTACAAGGATAAAGCATGAAAGTGACGGGTTCAAAAATATGTATAATGAAGGTGAACATACAAGAATGTGAAAGAAATCCAAATACCTAATCAAGAGGATAAAGCATGAAAGTGGATGGCTCACTAAAATGTATAGGGGGGAAATGAGATACTATATTATTATGCAAGAAGGGAGAATACAAGGAATCTATCACCAAAGGAGGCCCAATTAACACAAAGAGGAAGTGTTAATGTGTAACCTTCACAAAGGGTAGGCTTGCTTGGATTAACTTCTTCCCTTCCGTACAAGAGGGGATTGAAGATAATATGAAAAGGAAATCTATGAAAGAAAGAGATGTAAAAAAGAAATGAAGTCAACTTATCTTGAGAATAAAAACTTGAAGATCTGCGAGAAGACTATAACAAAATATGTAATAATTCAAGATTCAGTAGAAAAAAACTGAGATCTGCAAAAGCCAAAAATATGAAAGCCTAAGGACTATGAAGACCTAGAGGGTGGATGGTAACATGTATAAAATCCACCCTGGTCGAGGTTGACATCCATCTACTTTGCAAGTTTTTTCAGGATCTGGATATGTGGCAGACATCTATTTTAGAAGGTTTTGAATCTAGATCTATAACTCAAAAAAATTGCACTTGCACAAGAGAAAAATGGATTTTTATCTTTGGAGAAGGGCTTTCCTCAGTCAAACCTCTATTTAAGAAATAACCCTAACCTTAAAAATTGAGAAAATGAAAGAGAATTTATAGCAAGTTGTAAAAGTAGATCTAATAATGAAATATATTATATCAATGAATATGCAATTGGGTTCAACATGTAATCAAGTATGTTGATTTAATAGCCTTGACTCAACACCAAAAACCTAGAAATAAAATCAATGTAAATCAAATCCTCATGTATGTATGTGCTTGTAAAGAATTTGAAACCCAAAAAGAAGCTTGGGATCTCAAGGCATTCCTCCTCATGGGGAGGCCAACCTTGGCCTCACCCTAGGGGCTAGGATGACCTCGGCCTACATGATGCAGATGATTGACACTCTACTACTTAACTATTCAATCCAACCTTCCAAGGGTTTTAGAACTTAGATCTTCTCACCTATTTTTATCTCCTAGACCCTTCCTACCAACATCTCCTCCAAGGTATAGTTGGTTTTTGAGAAGCCTCCAAAGATACTAGATCAACTAGTCCCACTAGTTACTTTTATCCTTAGTTTTCTTCACTTGTCCTTCACCTAGAACGTCTATTAACTAGGATCTTCCCACACATTTTCTTAGTCTTCTATTAGTCTTCTTAATACTTCTTAGGCCATTCTGCAACATTTCCCATACTTTAAATCAACCCACCAATCCAATTAGTCTCAAACATACTAGGAGGCCTAATTGCCCAATTCCTAGTAGGTCTATTTTCATTGAAAATGACTTGGTACTCCCAAAATCTCCACTTGACACCCCAAAAAAAAATTTAAATCTTTTAGGAATCCATCATCCCTTTTAGAATCCAAAATCTTAGTCTTTGGTGACACCCAAAATCCTAATTCCTAGCATGCCCTAGTTTTTACCCTACAAACTATGTCTTTGAACCAGTGAGTGAAAAACTCTTCAAATCAATCTACAATGTTTGATTCTCCTCCAACCACCTTGATTCCTATTAGAAGACTAATTGAAACATCCAAAAATGCCACCAAGTATTCTCTAGCTAGTCTTGGGCGTCCATACCAGTTCTTCTTCTTCCCTGTCCTGGCTCACCTGGTTTTACTAGTCAGGCATAGGGCTTTCTTGTTGGGTCCTTAGAACCTCTAAAAAAACAAAAGGAAGATTATAAACTACATATATGGATTCTAACCCTATGATCCTCATGGTTTCAGAAAAATCCACCAGAGGAATCTTAGGATAGAGCCATTCTTAACCAATTGGCACTGGTTTCAGGCCTGCCAAACCAATAGCCCTTAAAACTCAAAACTTTGAAACTATCTAACTTCAAACCAAAATAGTTGTTGTAAATGAAAGCTAACTTAAAACACTAATAATTCATGAAGTCTGATCACCTATGTCAAACCGTACATGGCCATATAGTTGTAGAGATATTGGACTGTCTAAATAACAGAGTACTTGGAAGACCGTACAGGATGTTAGAATTATTGATTTTTCTTCAATTATTCATTAACCCCTTCAAAAGATTCAAATCCAAGCTCTTATACTGAGCTTGGGTGGTTACAATAGTTTTTAGCCATTTTGGCAACTTTTAAAAGTTGCTAGCAACTTTTTAGCAACTTATTACAAAATGAACCATATGACCTTGGTTCTCATCCTAATGATGAAATTGATCATCTAAGACCCTAATAAGCTATGAAAACCTTAAAAACATCCATCTAACCTATTTGAAACACCAAAACAATACTTCTTTCCTTGGTCACCAAGGTGACCCCAAATGCTCACATGGACTCAAAGGTCCTTACAATCATAGACCATGATCTTGCCCCTTGGTCCTAGTCTAACTCATCACTCAAACAGCTAAACAAACTTAAACACAACTTCCTAATCATCAAAAATATATCAAAATTTGCAAAGTGGGAGGTGCCTTTCACCACTACACCCAAGGGGTCAGGATGACCTTGGCATACCCTCAGGTGGTTTCACCATGGGATTTTGTGTCTAAGGTCTTGGAGAAAGAGAAATAATAAGAGGAAATAGACAAAAAAACATGGGTACAGGAAGCACAAGGTAAAAAGGGAACATATAATCATTAATAATGCATTCAAAAGGGCTCAGGACATCCCACTAAGGAGGGCTAAAAGGTTTTATAATGGGTTCTTCCATTTTTAGACGATACACTACTATTTCATAGTTCATTACTTCAATCATTAACCATACATTACCATTTATTTTTATATACTAACACATTCTAGATCTAGTTCATACTTTAAAAAACTCAACATAATGGAGTAAAATGAGAAAGTAATGTAAATACTTCATTCCCACATATAAATCATACACTTTACATAATATGATCTTTTCCCTTTTCATTTCACCTAGACCTACCCTTCCCTTTACATGGCTTGAATTAATACATATATGATACATGAGCATCTCAAGTTCTTGGCAATCCTGTATCACCAAAAACAAGTTAGAGTAGTTAGTTGTGCTTAGTAGATACTTTTGGGCTCTCGGTGACGTATTCCTTTTTCCACTGATGGGGCTCGGTTAATACTTGGTTTCTTCTTTCACCGCATTGGCTCGATTGTTCACTGAGTTGGTTCGGTCTGTTATCGAGTTGATTTTATGTTGGTCAGTAGTCTTGCTCACCAAGTGGTCTATTTTGGATTTCTTTTGAGGCTGACTTGTGCATTTAATTTTGGTTGTAGGGTTAATGTTGGGATCAATCATTAAGACGTGTGTGGACCCAAATATGGGTTTCCCCCTTTCTCCAATGTTGGATCCATTTGATCCTAAGGCCAACTTATTTTGATAGTCCCTTGTATAAATTAAATATTATGTTTTAGGTTTGACATACAAAATTTTGGAAGGAAGATAAAATCGGGAACGTTGGCAATTTTCTCATATGTATGAGCATTTTTTGTAATTGAAATTTGATTGTATTTGGCCATAACCAGGAAGACCTTACAACCTGACATGTATCAATCTTTTTATGTTCATTAATATATGAGATCTATGCATTCTCTCTCTCTCTCTCTCTCCCTGTTATTGTGTTATTTCTCACGTATGTTGTTTCTATAGGAAGGTTGGTCATTTGGCTGTGCCTTTGGCCCCATCATCTAACTCCTCCTATGTTAGGTGGTATCAGAGCAAGGGTAGATCTGGTTCCTTCTTGTAAGCCCTAGTTGATATCTTGTTGTGGGGTGGAAGATTGTGATCTGACCTGCAATTATAGAGGGTTTCAAGATGGTTCATGGGAGGCGATATGCAGATCCATGCTTGGAAGATATGATAAGATAAATTGTTGCTAGGTTAGAAGCTATTGAGACAGCCCACCAAAGAGAAAGACAACTTGATGATTTTAGTGATGAAGAAAGTAAAGATGAACAAGGTGACACAAAACCTGCACCTGTGATGGATCAAGGTGAAGAAATATTATTGAAGGCATTGACAAATTTGAAGGCTGCACTACACTTCAATCCTCCTGAATATAGTGGAAGGATGGATTCAGATGAGTTGATGGATTAGATAACTGAGATGGAAAATAATTTTGAATATGAAAATATTTCAAACAAAAAGAAGGTGAAAATTTTAAGTACAAAGTTAAAAGGTCATGCATCCTTATGGTGGGAGCATCTACAATTGGACAGAAAGAGGAAAGGGGAAAAAAATAAAGGTATGGAATAAGGTGGTGAATAAATTGAAAGGAAAGTTTCTACGTTGTGATTATTAGATTAACCTAGTTAGGAGAATGCAAGGTTTGAGGAAGAAAGATAAATCAGTAAAAGATTATACTAAGGTATTATACATATTAGACATCAGATCAGGATATATTGAGGATGAGGTAGATATAATTTCTAGGTACTTGAATGGGTTAAGTTTCTATTCAAGAGGAAATTAGTTTGGTCAAGTTGGAAAGTATCTAAGAAGCTTATCAGTTTTCCCTAAAATCTTAGGATAAATTGAACAAAAGACATGAGAAAAGACAAAGAGGAAGAGGTGGTATATTCCCTAGAGGAAGGGGTAGATCTTAAGGAGAAAATAGTATATTTGATCAAGACAAAATAAATCAAGATAAAGGAAAGAACGAGTGGAAAAGTTAAAGTTCTAAAGGAAGAGGGAGTAACTACCGAGGTAGATGAGGTGGATTCCAAGGAACTTGGTACAATTGTGGAGGAGAAGGACATAGATCATTTGAGTGTACAAACTCAAGTAAGAAATTTGGTAGCAACAGACATGCCTTGGTGCATGAAGACTCACCAAATGAACTAGAGAAGCAAAATAACTTGATGGTCAGAAGAGCATTATGGAGTGAAAGTAATAAGGAAGATCTGGTAAGGAAAAGTTTGTTCAAAACCAGATGTAGAGTTGTTGATAAAGTTTGGAAGGTAATCATTGATAGTGGATGCTGAGAGAATCTGGCATCTGAGGAGATGGTTGCAAATCTATATTTGGAAAGGTTGAAACACCCTAAACCCTATCAAATTTCAATAATCAAGGGTGAGAAAACACTCTTCGTAAGTGAACAATGTAATGTGAATTTGAAAATTGGCAAGTAATATGATAAGGTGTTTTGTGATATCATGCATATGGATTATTGTCATATCTTGTTGGGTGGACCTTGGTAATATGATAGATATGCTATATATGATGGGAGATTGCATAAATATACTATTTGGGCTAATGGGAGAAGACAAATCTTGTTGCCTTTGATTGAAGAACCTATTGGTAATGTTTGTACATCTGTGAAATTTTGTTTGATTGAAGGAAGAAAGTTTTTTAAGGATTTGAAGAAGAATGATGTATGATTTTTTGTGATTCCTAACAAACCGAGTGAGAAAATAGTGGATAGTATATCTGAAGAGTTTGATAAGATACTCACTAAGTATAGGGAGATCATTTTTGATAATGTACTTGATGGTTTACCACCAAAGAGAAGCATCGATCATTGTATGGATATGATTCCTAGAGCTAGTTTACCAAATAAAGCACCACACTAGTTCACACCTACTGAGAATGAATAACTTAACCAAAAAATTCAAGAATTGTTGTAGAAAGGCTTGATCTGAGAAAGTTTGATTCCATGTGCAATACTGACTGTATTGGTTCCTAAGAAGAATGGGGACTAGTGAATGTGTATTGATTCCAAAGCAATCAACAAGATAACAGTGAAATATCAGTTTCCTATACCGAGACTGGATGACATAATGGATAGTTTGAGTGGAGAAAAGTATTTTACCAAAATTGATTTGAAAAGTGGATATCATCAGATCAAAATCAGAGAAGGTGATGAGTGGAAGACTACTTTCAAGATAAGAGAAGGTTTGTATGAATGGTTGGTTATGCCTTTTGGTTTAACTAATACATAGAGTACTTTTATGAGATTAATGAATGAGGTTTTGAAGAAATTATTGGGTAAGTTTGTGATTGTATACCTAGATGATATTTTGATATTGAATTTGACCGGAGAAGAACATTTTTGCACATTAATCAGATATTGCATAGATTGAAAGAAGAAAAGTTTCTGATTAATTTAAAAAAGTGTTCCTTCATGAAAGAGGAGATTGTATATTTGGGATTTGGGATTTTAGCTGATGGTTTGAAGATGAATCATGAGAAGGTTGAAGCTATTTTGAGTTGGCATACACTTGAAAAATGCTAGTGATGTAAGATCATTTCATGGTTTACCAATTTTTTACCAAAAGTTCATTAGAAATTTCAGTGCAATTTATAATGCTATGACTAAGACTATGAGAGGAGACAAAAGAGAATTCATGTGGACACATGGAGATAATAAAATTTTTGAGACTTTGAAGAAGAAGGTGGATGAATTACTTGTGCTAGCTTTACTTGATTTCAATAAGGCATTTCAAGTTGAATGTGATGCAAGTGGTAGTGCAATAGGAGTTATTTTGAGTCAAGAAGGTAAACATGTTTCTTTCTTTATTGAAAAATTGAATGATGCAAAAAGGAAATACTTTGTGTATGATCAAGAGTTTTATGCTATTGTTAAAGCCCTAAAGAAATGAAGACATTATTTGATACCAAGTGAATTTGTGTTGTATATTGATCATAAGGCTTTACAATATTTGGGTAGTTAGAATAAGTTAAATCAGAGACATATGAAATGGGTTGAGTATTTGTAGATTTATATGTTTTTGATAAAACATAAGAGTGGAGTCACTAACTGAGATGTTGATGCATTTAGTAGAAGAAGATCTTTGTTGACCTACGAGATGAGAATTGAATTTCTTGGTTTTGATGACATGAAAGATTTGTATGAAATTTACCCTGATTTTTCTAATCCATGGAGAAAGTGTAGAGCACCTATTCAAGATCAACCAAGTACTAAATGGGAAGACTATTTCATTCAATAAGGTATGTTTTTTAAAGGTATTCAGTTATGTATACAAAGAGGATCAGTGAGAACTAATTTGATAAAAGAGAAGCATAGCAGTGGTTTGGCTAGACATTTTGGCATTGATAAAACATTGAATTTTCTTGAGGAGAGATACTTTTGGCCACAGTTGTATAAGGATGTTCATAAATTTGTGAGAAGTTGTGGAGTTTTTCAAGTTGCAAAGGGAGTAAGTTAGAATACTGGACTGTACACACCAGTTTCTATTTTTGAGAAACCTTCGATGGATATTAGTATGGATTTTGTTCTTGACCTACTGAAGACAACAAGAGGTAATGATTCCATATATTTTTTTGTGGATAGATTTTCCAAAATGGCACATTTCATTGCCTGTAGAAAAACATCAAATGTAGTACATATAGTAGATATTTTCTTTAAGGAAATTGTCAGATTGCATGGATAACTGAGGAGTATCATCTCTCACCGAGATACCAAGTTTGTTGGTTATTTTTGGAAGACTCTGGAAAAATTTGGGTACCGAGTTGAGGTATAGTTCTACATTTCATCAATAGATTAATGGACAAATAGAGGTTGTAAATAGAAGTTTGGGTAATCTATTGAGATGCTTAGTTGGAGATAAACTGAGTAATTGGGATTGTATGTTGGCACAAGTAGAGTTTGCATACAATAATTTAGTGAATAGGATTACTGGAAAAACACCTTTTGAGATTGTTAATGGAACACAACTGAGAGGTATATCATATTTGAAGGACATTGCTGGTGAAGAGAAGAAAAGTGTTGAAGGAGAAGAATTTGTTGAATTCATGAAGACATTGCATGAGGAAGTTAAACATAAGTTGGAACATATTTATCAGAAATACAAGGATAGAGAGGATAGATCAAGAAGACATAAGAATTTTACAATTGGAGATGAAGTAATGGATCATTTGAAGAAAGACAGATTTCCTGTTGGAATGTATGGAAAAATGAAAATGAAGAAATTTGACCCCTTGAAGATATTGAGAAAGTTTAACACTAGAAATGCTTATGAGATTGAGTTACCTGATGACATGGACAAGATTGAAGATTTGTATGAGCATCATGAATCTAATGAAGAAATGACAGTATCGAATGATTATCCTAAGAAGAAGATAGAAGAAGTTTAGCAGATTTTGGAACAAAGAATTGGCAGAAGCATAAGAGGAAAGGAGTACATGGAATATCTAGTAAAGTGGAAGAACAAACCAATCAACGATAGTTCATGGATTACATAATCTGAGTTGGATTCATCTCGGGTTGTACCTATTGCATGATTTGGAGAATCATCTCAAAACAACCCTAGGTGTCTAATGTAGGAGCATCTTGGGTTCTTGGGCTCTCGATGATGTATTCCTATTTTCACCAATGGGGCTTAGTTACTACTCAGTTTCTTCTTTCACCGAGTTGGCTCAGTTGTTCACAAAAGTTGCTTCGATTGGTCATCGAGTTTATTTTTTGTTTCTCGGTAGTCTTTCTCACTGGGTGGTCTATTTTGGATTTCTTTTGAGGATGACTTGTGCATTTAATTTTGGTTGTGGGCTTAATGTTAGGATCGATCATTGAGACATGTGTGGACCAAAATCTGGGTCGCCTCCTTTCTACAATGTTGGATCCATTTGATCCTAAGGCCGAATTGTTTTGGCAGTCCCCTGTATAAATTAAATAGTATGTTTTAGGTTTGACACATGGAATTTTGGAAGGAAGATAGAATCAGCAACATTGGCAGTTTTCTCTCATGTATGAGGACTATTTGTAATTAAAATTTGATTGTATCTGGCTCTAACCAGGAAGGCCTTACAACCTGACATGTATGAATCTTTTTATAGTCATTAATATTTGAGAAAGCATGAAGGTGATTGAGGAGAAGTGCTCTAAAAATACTTAAGTATTCCTATAAATAATGATCAAGAATAGTTCAACTCTCAAACTTCTTTCTATTTAATTAAGCATGCAAACTAAATTAGGCGATTTTATAGTATTATTTTCCAACAACAATTATGAAAATAGATGAGTTATAAAGATAATTATATCATCTATTTATTAAAATGATTTTAAAATTAATGGGTGTAAAACTATGTGTATATATATAAATAGAATTAGAAGTTTAAAATATCAGTGAGAAATTCATGGTGTGGATTTTCTAGAAAGGCGATCCTATATATTCTATTGATCATTCTTCTCTTTCCTTTTTAAAACACTTTGGATAATTAAGAGACATAATTAGTAATAGTTTATTTAACCCTTATACTAGTGATTATCCCCATAACAGTTGTTTAATACTGATCATATAACCTAACTATTTAGTTGATAGACAACATAATCAATAATAAGAAAGGACATGTTCTAGTTGCATATGTTATTTTGTGTTGAGTAGACTAACTTTAAAGGTTGAGAGGTAGGCAAGGTTATTCACTTCTTTTAAATATTATTTTTGAATCATAAGTGGATGTTGTCTCTTTTGTGATAAAATCAAATGAATTTTAATACGTAACATTTATACATTAATAAGTACACAGTCCATTAATATTTAGCAATGTAATTTTATTTTTAATATTGGGTATTTTTCCTCGAGTATATGGTGTGAATAGAGTCATTATGAGAGTAATGTAAGCATGGTTCATTAAAACTATTCTTTTGTGATTATATGTGAGTGATCCCAATAATGTTGTACCTTCTTAAAATTAAGTGTTTCCCACTTATGTAATTTATTATGGGTCATGAGGCGGTTACATGTCTCATCTAGTCTCTTTTAAAATACTCTTGATAGGTCCTGTATGTATGTATATTGAAAAATAAATAAAAATTAATTCAATATCTTAATTACACCCCACACTTTTTAAATCACGGATGTCAGTGAGTTGTTAGTAAGTTATGGTCTTAGGTTTCAAGTAAATGTGGGGACATTCACTCTCAACTTAATCTCAAATAAAAAATATCCTTGGACTTTTTTTTATATAGTGTGCCTCTAGCTGGTTTTTATCTCTCCTTCACCTACGTAGATGGTAGTCGATGAGTAATTGTATGAGGAAATGAACTATTGAGAGTGTTTCATACCCACTTCCACCATTCTTTAAAATATTGGTTTCAAATTTAATATCGAACTACGAAGTCTTTGTTCTTGACGTAGGCAAGGCCATCAAAGATGAGCCCCCAAGACTTAGGTCTAGCCCTCAGGATGTGTCTTTGTATAGATTAAAATTAGTTTGGTTTACTCTTTCTTGATATCACGTGCATTTCTTCCTTTTTACCAATTCATATGTAACTACACTATGATCACCCAGCTAATATATTGACGATGAGATACCTTTATGGTTATGTATCTAACATTCAATGGATCTTATATTATGTCTCTAGAGGTGCATTCATGTATGCAGGTACAAGTACTAAAAACAAGGAAAAGAAAATTTTATAAAACAAGAAAGAGTAATGCAGGTATGCAAATCCATGACATTTTTATTATTTGGACATTCTAATTAACTATATTTATTTTGAAGTAGGTTTATTGTCTTTCTGGATGCTAATTAAATGATTAAGAAAACATATTCCTAATCTATTAATTAAATAATATAGCGCATGATTATTTCATAAAAAAAATAATAACAATATTTGCAAAATAGTTAGTTGGAGTAGTATAAATAGGTTGTGTGATGTCTAATCTAGTATTTAAATTTTGGGCATTATAGACCTAGACACAGCAAGCATGGAGAGTCTATTCACTCCATGCCCCCACCATCTAGACCCTTCAGTGATGCCCAAGAGGGAGATCCAGGTATAAAACATGCATTTGATTTTAATATTTAGCTTAATTTGTGAAGAAAAATCACTAAAAGATAAATATGTTTCAATTCTGCAGCTAGAGTGGCGGAGTGGAGGAGTTTTGTATCTGAGGTCCTGAAGGATACATGTTTATCCTAATGACTACCATCCAGTGAGTGAGAGTTTCCCATTGGTCACAAAGATCCTGACAGGCATGTTGATATCTTTACCTGTGTCCAGCGAGAGCTGAGGTTATGTAGAGAGAGAGAAGAGAGGCTGATGGGTGACTTATGGAGACCACAAGAGTGCATATATGAGCTGAGCATATCGAGGAGCCACTCACAAACTACCAGACAAAGATTTGTATCTTCTCATCATAGGTCAGAGAGATCTAGGAGCCATCAACCATCAGAGTATAGAGATAGATAGAGTGATAGATAGGGCCTTGTGCCACATATATATCAAACTCCAAAGAATTTATAAATAAAAAGATCTTTTTTCTAGTTAGTTCTATGATTGATTACTATATTTTCACCAATAACATAAAACTTAACAGAAAGAAAGAACATGTATAAATGTATTCAAATGTAATTTGCTAAAATCACATAACCTATAAAACAAACATAACTATTTTATAAGGAATACATAAATACACAAGGAAAGAAAGATGAATTACAGATAATAATGTGTGAGATGCATAATATTGATAGGTTCGTTAAAAGGCACACCATCCATATCAACAATTTTGTAGGCACCTGAACCAAAGTCCTCAATTACAACAAAAGGTCCAAGAAATTAGGGCTAAACTTTCCTTTTTCACCAGGTAAAGAATTCACATTTCTTTGGTTCTCATCTAATACTAAATCAACCACTTGAAATGATCATTCAATTACCTTATGATTATATTGCTTCTGAAGAGATTTATGATAAGCCTTTATATGTTCCAAAGCATTTATTTTTTGTTCATCCAACATTTCTAATTCTTGTAATCGTTGTTCTTGAAATGTATCTTTGTCAATGATCCCATGAAATGAAACACGTAAAGAAGGTATTTCCATTTCCAAAGGCATAATAGCATCAAATACCATAGACAATATTATAAGGAGAAGTACCCATGGGAGTACGAATACTAGTCCAATAAACCCATAAAGCATAGGTAAGTTAGGTATGCCAATCTTTTGCATGCTTATTAATTGTTTCCTCAGAATTTTTTCAATAACTTTATTTGATGCTTCAGCTTGACCATTAGATTGAGGATAATAAGGAGTCAAAAATCTATGTTGAATTTCATATTTCTCCAAGAATTTCAGGACTTCTTTATTCTTAAAAGAGGTACCATTATCTGAAACTATCATCGACAGAATACCAAATCATGTTATGAAATCACAAAGAACATTTGTGGTAGTTGAATGGAGAGGGATAGCTTCCACCCACTTCATAAAGGAATCTGTAGCTATCAGGATGTATGTATGTCCTTGAGAAGAAGTTGGTGATACTTTTCCAATAAGATCAAAACCCAAGATACTAAAATGCCATGGAGAAACTTGATTACGAAGCTCACGAGCGGGAGCATGAATCAAATTACTATGTTGTTGACATTGAGGACATTTCTTAACAAACATGAAAGAATCTTGTTCCTTTTTTTTCCAATGATATCCCATTCTAAGAAGTTTATTGACTAATGATTTTCCACCAAAATGTCCCCCACAAGAACCAGAATGACCTTCTGCCAAAGCTACTAGAATTTTGATTCTAGCAAGACATCTTAATAGAAAACCATCATAAGAGCATTTGTAAAGCGTATCTCCTAAAATGATATAACGTGCTGCAAGCTTCCTAATACAATTACACACGTTCCTTGTTGCTGATTCAGGAAAAGTACCATCTTTCAAAAAATAAAAGATATGAGAATACCAATCATCCAAATGCAAATTGAAACAATCAGAGGTAACCTTATTGGAAATTGCAGGTTTTCTAAGATTATGTATAGTAAATTGAAAGTCTTCATCATTGTTGTCAAGACAAACCAAATAAGTTACACTTGTCATGGCATCTGCATGTTGATTATCTTTCCTAGGTAAAGTTTGAATTGTATAAGAAGAGAATTGTGAAATAACATCAAGAGACAAATCTCTATATTGTGTCATTTTATCATTCTTAGTCTGATAACCTCCTTTAATATATTCTAAAATCATTGTGAATCTCCATAAATTTCCAAGTTTTTAATGTTAAGGGATGAAGCTGCTCATAAACCAGCTATAAGAGCTTCATCATCTGCAATAGTGTTAGTAGAAAAAAAAGTCAATTTATATGATAAAGGGATCATCTTTTTTGTAGGAGGGATCAAGATAATGCCAATGCCAGAGCTTGTCTTACATCTAGATCCATAAAAATATAACTCCCAAATATCATCATGTTTAATAGCTAGAATGTTTTCATCAGGGAATTCTATTGAAGTAACACATGTATTGGAATGAGGAAAAGGAGCTTCAGCCAAATAATCTATTAAAGCTTGTCCTTTAATTGAATTTTTAGAAATGAAATTAAGATCAAATTTCATAAGTAATGTCACCCACTTTGCAAGATGGCTACAGAGATTAGTTTTTGAGAAAATATGTTTCAAAGGATCAAATTTAACAATCACATTGACTTCAACATTTAATAGATAATGCCTAAGTTTCTAACAAGCATAAACTATAGCTAAACATTGTCTTTCCAAATCTATATATCTTGTTTCGTAGTCGAGTAAAGTTTGACTAATGTAGTACACAGGTCTTTCCTTACCTTCACTATCATACTGAGCCAACATCACACTCACCGCTTTTAGAGTAGCTAAAGTATATAGATAAAAGGGTTTATCAAATTGAGCAGACTACAAAATAGGAGGATTGGCAAGATACTCCTTGTATGTGCCCTAAAATGGTTGCCTAGACTTTGGGCCCCCATTCAACAATTTATCAAATCCCTGAATCAGTATTTTCAAAAATCAACATTTTATCAATTATATCAATTTCCTTAATCAAATCCTATTTTATCATTTTTTATTATTTTCCTTGGGCTAACCATTTTATCCTAAAGTATTTATTTATTTAAAATGAATTTCCTCCCCTTTTATTAAATAAAAATCCCCCACTTTTCCTCTTATCCTAAGTTGCACAAATAAAGCATTATTCTTATTTTATAAAAAGAAGAAAAACACTTTTTGTCTCATATGGACACAAAAGGCAACTCTTATTTTCTCATTGGATGATATTTGTGCACATGGATTGCTCCTCTTTTATGATCCACCCTTGATTAAATCTTTTACCTCTTAATCTCCATTGTCCGTTGATTTTCATTTCCTATAAAAGAAGAGCTCTCTTCTTCATTTTCATATCAATCTTTTTTTGCTAATGTTATGCTACATGTTTTCTAGGTCACTTTGGAGCTTTTGAAGATTTGGAGCATTCTTGGCTTTTGCATCTACATGCTATTCTAGTCTCATCTCTTGCATTCTAGTTCCATTATCATGGCATTCATAGTATAGATTTCCTTTATGCTTTAGATTACTTCATCTAGTCTAATTAGGAAGGATTTGTAACACTTGCATCTTTCCTTTCATAGTTTAGTTTGTACTTTCATTTCCATAGCTTGGCTTGCATCTCTCATTTCTAGCTTGCATATTCATCTTAATCTAGTTTGCATTTGCATTTCATAGTGATTCTTGGGGATATTGGCATTCTTTCCCTTGTCTTCATTTGAATCTCTCATTGTGTGGTTGACTAGCAAGGTCATTAGCTTAATAGCTCTAGCTGAGAGCAAATTTTAAATAATCTTGCAACTCCATACATAGAGAGCTCTAGGTCGCTTTCTAAAGTTTCCTATTCATGGATTCCCTTGGATATAATGACTTGGAGAAGTGCACCATTTGAGTGTGTACATTTTTGGCGCCCACCATGGGGCAGAGCATTATTGTTTTGTCCTTAATTTTCTACATTTTCGTCAATTGTTTGTCAAATTTTAGCTTCATTTTCAGCCCTCGGGTTTTTCAGTCTCAGATTATCATGCAATAGTTCACGTATGGTGGCGCGATACTTTACCAATTAAAGTATCGCTCCATTTGAGACATTCTATCACTCTGTTTGAGACATACTATCACCTGCAAGTACAGTAAACTATCACCCAGAAATATATTATCGCCCTAGTATATTGTAAAGTATCGCGCAATATTTATGGTGACTATACTATCACATGTACCCGGTAGTGGGTTATTTCTTGGTTCTTTCTTGCCAAATTTGGATCTAGTTAGCTTGCTGGTTTAGTTTTGTTGTGGTTAGATAGATTTAATTTGCAGATTTCATTTGGATTTTGATTTTTCTAACCTTGTGGGGCTAACAAGTTGTGCTTGTAGGTGTTTTCATTGCTTGATTATTTTCTCAAAAGAACGCATGTCAAAGCTTCAAATGCACAAGGGCTACTAATGGTTTTTGTAGGGCTGCCCAAAGCATAAAAACCCAATCAAGTGCTTGTTGTTTATTTCATTTCAAGTGTGGCAATTACTATTTGTTTCATTTCATAGGAACATAATATCTTGTTGTAGGAATTCTTGGGTGGTAGGAGAAGTATGCTCTTCACCCTTGTGGTGAACCAGAAAATCTTGACCCATCTTTGGATTTTGAAAGCAAGAGGGTAATTGAATCATTTGCTTGGTGTGTTTGGGAGAAAACTTTGAGATAGGGGAGTATGCTCTTCACCCTTGTGGTGAAACAAAAACCTTGAACCTCATAAGTTGATCCACTCTTTGTTTAGATCTGAAACTGTCGCCCTGCTAGCCTGGAAACTATCACCCAGAATCTTTTTGCTACCTACCTAATTTATGCAATTTTCAGCCCTATCTTAGTTGACCAGATTTTAGTCAGTTTCATACCCTGCAACTGAAAGCTTGTTTGTACCTCAGGTTTTTGGCTCTAGACATCTTGGACCTTTGACTTCACCAAAGATTTTTCTTGTCATTAGTAAGTTACGAATCATCCTTGGTGACAAGATTCACCTTTAGACTCTTTGATTTCACACTTGGAGAGTTTGAGTACTCTTTTGTCCAAATCCATCTTCATATAAATTCAATTTCAATATTTTGGTTAAATCATCCTCCTGATCCATATGTGCTAGGATACTGGAATCCTTTTTTTATGCACCATTGTGGTAGTGTTGATTTATACCTTTTTTCAACTTACTATTTCATCATCTATCTTTTGGACGATTGAATATTTTCACTATCCTAGTTTGACAATTAGCGATTCATAAGGTTATCTTCTCACTAACGGCCTTTTCTTTCATGCCGGTTATAGCAAGATACCAAGTGGGTCAAGGAAAATAACCTTAAGTAGTTTTTGAACAATTACCTTTAGTCCAAACTCGTCAAAAGTGAAAGGGGAAGGAACCTATCTTCGATCAATCTCCTAGGAGTGCTTTAGAAGTTTGGTTTGAGCCTAGAAGTAGCCTTAGTGAGTTGAGTACTTTTGTACCATCCTCTCAATCAAATATGGACATGAGCTACACTAACTAGGAGACAAAGAGAAACAATAGATCAAACTCTTGATGACATTTTCCAGAGACATAGGGGTAACATGTCATTCAATGATGACAATCAACTTGAATCACCTCCTATTAACTCAAGATATCTAGATGCTCATCAATGAGCCAAAAGACACTATGCATAAGCCCATCAAGATGCATGGTTACAACATGAAGACCAAAACAACCAATCTTGTGATGCTCATGTGAATGCAGCTAACTTGTTCAATCATTCAAGGCCAAGTTCTCCACTAAAAACAACCTCAAGATATACAAGTGAGAGACTAAAAAGTATTGAACGAGAAAAATAAGCCTTCTTAAATGAACAAGTTGCAAAAGAAGAAAAATTTAGGCTCCTAGAGGAGGAAAAACAAGCCTTGTTGGACATAGAGAGAAGGGCCACACAAGAAGAACAAGATAGGCTCCTAGCCCAACAACTTAATGCACAATTTAACAATAGGGGTACCAACAATGGGAGCAACTCCCCACCATCTACTCCCTCAGGCACCCCACGAGGTAGAAAATATTCAAGGTCACCATCAAGATCTCCTAGTCCTAGAGGAATAAGAATTTCACAACATAGGAGAAGAACACCTCCTAGGAACTTAAGACAACCTTCCCAATGAGCTCATCATGGCTCTCAACATGGAGGAAGTAGTACAAGTTTTGACGATCAAGATTTTATGAGAATGCAACAAGAACCACTATTTCAACAATATGTGGAAAAGTACCTTGATCAAAATAAGGATAAGTTCCTAGAGAATTTGATTAACAAAGGTGTGAGAGTTCCTTATAATTTTGATGTGGATAGGAGAATAAAGAAACAGAGCCCCTCACAAGAAGAAGAAATTTAGCAAATCAAGAAAATGATGGAGAAAATGATGGCTCCCAAGAGTTCCTTCAACCTTGATTCTATTTGTCCTAATCCTTTTGATAGGAGTGTGAGCATGAATGATTTTCCTAGGAAAATTGAATTTCCCCAATATGACAAATATGATGATAATGATGACCCACATGATCATGTGCGTCATTTTTATACCATGAGTTTTGAATTCCACCATGAGGATTCCTATTTGATGAGATTATTCCCAAGGAGTCTAAAAGGTCAAGCTATGGAGTGGTTTACCAACATAACCCCTCCCATCAAAACTTTTAAAGAACTGGTTCACAAATTTGTACAACATTTTGCCTACAACTTATCAAGATCAGTCACCATGCTTGATTTGTGTAATTTGAAATAGAATCAAGGGGAATCCTTTGTTACATTTTTACAAAGGTGGAGATGATTGTGCTCCCGGTATTCTAGGACAATTCCTGAACATGAGAGAATTGATATCATTGTGAGCAATTTAATACATGAGATGTAGTATGAGGTTTGAAAGATGGTCTTTGATTCATTCGACACCATGGTCAAAACTGCATATAGAATAGAGGATGTCTTAAAAGAGAAAGGTATTTTGACTAAACAAAATAATAACAACAATAGTCAAAATAATAATCACTCACATAAGGACAAAGGCAAGAATTCACACTAGAATAAAAATAAGCAAGTAGTCAATGACAGAGTTGTTGACTCTTCCCAACCAAAGGATCAAGGTGTCCTTCATTTGTCCAGTGTGGTTCAAAATATGAAGCTTAACACATCCTCTAACCAACAAGAGAATAAACAAAGATATCAAGAAAAATCAAAAAAGGAAAAGCGACAATTCTCTAAACTTGGAGATTCCTATGAGGATGTTTTCAAAATGCTTATTGATAACAATCTTTCACAACCATAAGATCTAGCAAAATTTCACATACCTGACATTAAGTCATATTGGTGGAATGAGAAAGCATACTGCATATTTCATAATGGCATTGGTCATGACATAGAACACTGCTAGAAACTTAAACATCTCATTTAGGATCTTATTGAAAATGGCAAGCTTGAGATTGATGGATTGAAAACCAATGCAGATCACAAAGTGTTTAAGGAACCTTTGCCTAAATATGATAAGGGGGAAACCTCTAAACCCAAAGATGGCAAAGCTGCAATCAACTACACCTATACATCTACAGAGAATGTTATCAATATGCTTGAAGTTGTGGATGAAAATGTCAACATGATGCGAAACAAAGATTCTTATAGTCATGATGTGGACTCTCCTATATTTGATAAAGAACCTAGGGTGGTGCTTAGAGGTCCTCACTCTCAAAGGTCATCCCAAGCTCTTAATGTTGTCACCAGAAGCCAAGGTCAAGGTCCTGTGGTCATTAGAGATCCTAATTCTAACCAGTTTGGAAAACCAAGAAAGTGACATCCAAGAATGTCACCACCAAGTCAGCCGTTAATCCAGAAATGAGCTACAATCTTGTTGATCAGTTACAAAGAACACCAGCTCAAATCTCAATTTTTGAACTCCTAGAGTTGTCTCCAAGACATAAGCATGCCCTTGAAGATGCTTTGCATACAACTAATGTCTCTAACAACATAGATATTGATCAATTCCAAAACATGGTAAATCACCTTGCCAGCCCACATTACCTCACATTCTCAGAAGAAGATGACAAAGCCTTGAGTCATCCACATAATCTTTCCCTTCACATTGAAGTCATGATTCACAAAACCCACGTCAAGCCTGTGTTGATTGATGGGGGTGCTGGGCTCAATATTTGTTCCTTGAGTTTGTTGAAAATACTAGGTTACTCAGAGAAAGTTATTGATACTCGCAAGAAAATAACCATCAAAGCCTATGATGAGGCAGAGAGAAGCTCCAAAGGCTTGGCTGTCCTTCCTATCAGGATTGGCCCCATTGAAAAGGACATCTTGTTCCAAATTGTTGATGTTGGTCCTTTAGCCTATAATATTCTACTTGGTAGACCATGGATCTATGACATGCAAGCGGTGTCATCCACATACCACCAATGTGTTAAGTTCCCCTATAATGGAGTAGAAGTTTGTATACCCAGGGATAGCACATTATCTATTAATGCAATTTCAGAAGGGACTCATGTTCCTCTTAATCGGGAAGCAAAAAAATTTGATGCAGCTTTGACACAATGTCAGAATAAGTTCAAAACCATAGACCTTGGTATGGGTGGTTATCACATTGACTCCTTCACAAAGTTTCCAGTCTCACCTAGGTCCTATGGTAAGCCTTCACAAGAAATGCATCCCTCATCTTCAGAAATGGCTCTGTTTGATACATTTGTAGAGTCCTCAGTGCCCATACAGGATGAGAAAGAGGAAGTAGTTGTTAGAGACTGGATTTACAAAGAGGAAAAATACAAGCACAATGAAAATTTCTCTCCATCTCCTAAGGCTTATGGGAGAGGATATACTTTGGTCAAAAATATGGGTTACCTAGGTCATGGTCCTCTCAGTCATAGACTAGATGCTAAGGCTAAACCACTCAATCATGCTCTTTTTGGACGCAAATCTAAGACAACAGTTGGCCTAGGTTTTGAAATTCAGTACAAGAAAGTTACCCCTATCCTAGCTATGATGGATAGTGATGATGAATACATACCCAATTTGCAAAATCAACAAGATAGGTGTGAAGATTGGGTCCCTTCCACCAATCTCCTTTGGGGAGATTTAGATACTACAGTTGATAATCCAACAATTTCAGAACTAGAACAAGAACAATCCACTATTGAAGATCATGTTGAGGATCCTATTCAATACACAAATGGCATTCAAGAGGGTGTTACCCTTGGTGAAATCAATGCTTCTACCTCAAGGCCTAAAAAATATGGTTGGTGTAAGCATCCTAGTCGGGATTCAGATACAGACTCACATGAGTATGAGTGGGAGACTCTTTTTGATTGTTCTATAGTTGACATGGACATTGATGGTGTCCATACATATAGTTCCCAATCCGAGGTAGCTAATGAGTCTAGTGTGGGATTAGAAGATTGGATTCCATGAGTCATTTTAGTGGATGATTCTTTGCTTAGTAGGATAGGTCCTGATTTGGATACCTTAGAGGGATACTTGATGGATCCTAACTCTGCAATCACCAGAGATGATACCATTCACATACACAATATTGAACCAATCATTGACCTACCTCTTGCCAATCCTCACTTAATTGATTGGTCTCAGTGCTATCAAGAGCCTCAGCTCTTAACCTTCCAAAATGACTATGAAATAGCATGCAACCTAAATGCCCTTGAGCCCATAGTCTCTTCCACCAGTGAACCAACTACAAGTATGATAGAGTCGGATATCAAGTAGCTCAGTCAAAAAATAAAAAGAAAAGAAACAAAAAATAGGAGTTCTGATGGTGAAAACCACTATGTGGCGGTGTCAAAACCGAAAAAAGTAAAAATAAAAGATGTATCTGAAGGTGAAAACCTCCCCGAGGTGCCTAAGGACGGGGTACTTGATCATCTTCCCAGGTATTTTTAGGACAGGTCATCAGTGCTCATCGAGCCTACACAACTAGTTAATCTGAATACACTAAAGGCTCCACGAATTGTGCATTTGTCTCAGTCTCTATCAACACAAGAAAAAGAGGCATATACCAAGTTCCTACAAAGAAAGAAAATTAATTTTGCTTGGACTTACTTTGACATGCCAGAATTGGACACTAGTCTCATTATGCATCATTTGTCCATAGCTCCAAGAATCAAACCAGTAAAATAGAAATTGAGGAAAATGCATCCTCACATAGCTCTCCTTGTCAAAGCTAAGAAACTCCTCAGTGCAGGATTCATAAGAGCCATTGATTATGCCGAATGGATATCCAATATTTTACCAGTTTCAAAACATGACAAGTCCATTTGTGTGTGCACAAACTTTAGAGATCTGAATAAAGCATGCCTAAAGGATGATTTTCCACTTCCAAACATAGACATGATAGTGGACATGACCGCGGGCTATGAGATCTATTCTTTGATGGATGGGTTTTTTGGGTATAATCAAATCAAAATAGCTCCTAAAGACCAAGAGAAAACTGCATTCACTTGTGCATGGGGAACCTATTGCTAGAATCTCATGCCATTTGGATTAAAAAATGTCGAAGCTACATATCAAAGAGCTATGACTACTATCTTCCATGACATGATGCATAAGAATATGGAGGACTATGTGGATGACACCTTGGCAAAATCTAAGAAAAGGGATACATACCTTGCTGATTTGGAAGTAATTCTAGATCGTATGGAACAGTTTCAACTCAGATTAAATCCAAAAAAGTGTGCATTTGGAGTTACCTCTGGAAAACTCTTAGGATTTATCATTTTAGCTAAAGGAATAGAGGTGGACCCAGAAAAAGTTCAAGCAATAATGGATATGCCACCTCCCACAAACATCAGTCAAATGAGGAGTCTTCAAGGATGCCTTCAGTCTATATGGAGGTTTATTTCACAACTGGCTGATAGAGCTCAACCCTTCAATAAGACTTTGCATAAAGGGGTTAAATGTGTCTGGAATGAGGATTGTCAGAAAAGCATGGATCAAATTAAACAATACTTGGTAATCCTCCAATTTTAATGCCTCCTATCCTGCGAAAACCACTTATATTGTATGTTTCAACAACAAAATCTTCCCTGGGGGCATTATTGGCTCAACTTGATGATACTGGAAAAGAAAGAGCCATATATTACATCAGCCGAACACTTGTTTCATATGAGGACAACTACACTAGTATTGAAAAATCTTGCCTTGCGGTGGTTTTTGCTTGCCAAAAGTTGCGACATTACATGCTTGCACATACAATACACCTCATAGCCAAAATTGATCCTCTTAAGTATTTGTTCGGCAAGGCTACTCTCACGAGTAGACTTGCTAAATGGATGATGATTCTTTCAGAATTTGACATTGAGTATGTTGAACGTAAAGCCATCAAAGGACAAGCTATCGCTGATCAACTAGTTGATTTTCCCATTCAAGACAGTATACCCATTCAAGTTGAATTTCTAGATGAGCACATCATGTATATGACTACAAGAACATGGAAGATTTTCTTTGATGGTTCTTTCATGCAAATTGGTTTAGGTGCTGGAGTGTTGTTTGTCTCTCCTCATGGGTATACTATTCCTGAGTCCTATAAGTTATTGTTCCCATGCACAAACAACATTGCTGAATATGAGGCCTTGACAAATGGATTGAAAATGGCCATAGAATGGGGAATTATAGAGCTGCACATTTATGGGGATTCACAATTGATTATCAACCAAGTTAATGAAGAATATCAAACAAAGGATGACAAACAGATACCCTATAAGAAGATGGTTGATTCTTTACACCGATACTTTACCTTTGTTACATTTCAACAAATCCCTAGAACAAAAAATAAAGCAGCTGATGCTATGGCTACATTAGCTTCACTTCTTCAGCTAGAATAGCATGAGTCTAGATTTGAATTCCTAGTGGAAGAGCTACGTTACCCTATTTTTGACCCTCAGAAAGCCATGTCATTTGTACCTTGGTTAGCCATGAGTCATCCTGCTACAGTGCCATTTATTCATATCTCTGTGATGGCATTATTCTTGAAACTTTCAACCATTCTGAAAGAAGAAACCTTTTTTGTAATGCCTCTCGCCAGACCCTTATCTCTGGTGATCTGTATAAGAGGGGTTTAGATGGGACACTTCTTAGGTGTTTAGAAAAGGATGAGTCCAACCAAGTGTTAGTTGACATTCATGAGGGCATTTTTGGAGGACATTCTAATGGTCTTGCCATGGCCTGAAGGTTACTTAGGGCAGGGTATTATTGGCCTACCATGCACACAGATGTAGTAGCTTTTGCTAAATCTTCTGAAAAGTGTCAGAAACATGGAAACCTGATACATGCTTCAGGTAGGGAGCTTATTCCTTCTATTTCTCATTGGCCATTTTAGTGCTAGGCCTTTGACCTTTTTGGGTAGATTCATCCCAACTCATTAGGTGGACACAAATTCATTATTACTGCTACTGATTACTTTACCAAATGGGTAGAAGCTGTCCCACTTTCTGTTGCCTCAGGCAAGACAGTCTCTTTGTTTATTTTGAATCATATCAGTTGTTTGTATGGAGTGCCTTCTGAGATAATCACTGACAATGGGGGTCAGTTTAAAAATAAGGACCTTAAACATCTTTGCAAAAAATTCAAGATAAAACAACATTGGTCCTCCATTTACTTCCCACAAGGAAATGGACAAGCAGAGGCTTCAAATAAGACCATTCTCAAAATCCTCCATAGACCAGTTCACAAGAATGGTAGAGATTGGCACCTATAGATAAATTTGGCCTTGTGGGCCTACAAAATGAGTATTCATACTCCAATAGGAGCTACACCTTTTTCCCTCACTTATGGTGTTGAAGCAGTGTTACCTTTAGAGGTAGAGATCCCTTCACTTAGAGTCTCTCTCAAAGGTTTAGTGACAGATGAAGACTACCTTTCCATGAGGTTGTAGGAACTAGAACTTCTAGATGAAAAGAGAAAAGCATCTTTTGATCACATGAGAGTTTACCAAAAGCGTATGTCCAAAGCAATCAACAAGAAGGTTCACCTTAGAGAATTTCAAGTGGGGGATCTTGTTTTGTGAGAAAACCCTAAGAGCCAACAAAATAGAGAACAAAAAGGGAAGTTTGAACCTAATTGGCTTGGACCATACATTATTATTGCTGCTTTTGGTATAGGTGCTTACTTACTATCTGATGAAAAGGGAGAGCAGCTCCCTGATCCTATCAATGTGTTGCATCTCAAGAAGTTCCATCCATGATGCCTATTTTGTCTAGGGGCATTCTTTGTACATATTTTATGATCTTGAAAAAAAAATTCCAAAAAAAAATTCATATATGATGCTGAAAAAATCCTAAAAAGAATAAAAAGTCTTGGAAAAATACAAATAATTCAAAAAATTCAAAAAAATAAAATAAGTGGCGAAAACCTGGAAACAGGCGCCTTGGTAGCAAAAATACAAAAAAAATTAAAAAATCAAAAAATCTCCAAGTGGTGAAAACCTAGAAACAAGCACTACTTGAGGCCTTTGCACCCTTGTCTTTTAGCATGCATCCTCGACACTTAGCCTTTCTCCATCATGCCTTGACCTTGTTGCCTTGGTTTGGAATTGGTCTTTGTCTTTGTCTAGGGGGCATAACCATGTTAGCTTTGGTCTCTAGGATGCATTGCTCTTTAGGACATCTTGCAAACGGTGTTTTTCAACACCATCCAAATGGTGTTTTTCAACACTACCCTAGCATCAAGTGTTTCTCAACACTTATTAGTTATCATACCCTACAGTTTAGCACGATATGGTATTTCTCATTAGTAGAAGTAATACTCAAAGACTGATTATATGACCTACACACACGCACTTATACACTTGACTCGCTGAGACTTGTTTGACTTTGTTTTCCTTGTGTGTTATCGATGATGATTTCTTTGATGAGTGTTCTCTCCCTATGATAGTTTTCCATGCTGCATAGCTAGAAGACTGAGGGCATGGGGACATGTTTTATTTCTTTTTCTGCTTGTGGGTATATTTTTTTTGGTCCTAATTGTCATTAGCATTTATGCTTGATCCACTTGACACCTAGGATCTACAAGGTATTATCCTTGACTATTTATGCAAGTGCATGCTTATAGCCATCTTGACCTTCTTATGTCCTGATGCCAACATAATCTCGCTATAGCAAACTTAGGTAATCTCACTGCACTAGTCATCTTGACCTATATGTCTTTGGTGCCTAAGTGGGATTTCCACATTACAATCTGATATAGATCATATTCATATACCCATAGTTATACTAGTGTGTATTGTATGATCTTGTGATGCTACCAATAAAGCTTGATGATGATTATTAGATGTCTATTGGCATTGTGACCTTGCAAGTCAACCACTTTCATAGTTTCTTGCATTCCTAGGTTCATGTTAGATTAGTTTTTTTTGCACCTTACATATGGAGAGAGCTCTCATTTAATCTTTCATGGACTAGTCAGTCAACTACGGTCACGTTTCCTATTCTTGATCATATCTTTCGTGCCTTGTCTTTCACATCACATCCTTTTTCCTGTCATCACAAGGGGTTAATCTTATCATGATATCTATATCAAAAAAAGATCATTTTCAGAAACATGAGTCTATATCATACATACGAGAACTAAACATACATCTATGAGAGAGAATATACATGAGCATTTATACCACACATTTTGAGCAATATGACAAGACAATATAAAAACTAAAACATCCATCACAAGTCAGACAAATAACACAGATACATCACAAATCTAGTAATCTCATATATGAATGTCATAGTATAATATACAATATGGGATCCCAAAATCTGGATCAAAGTCTCATGATATGTCTACAACATCTAAACACCTAAGCCCTAAACCTAGGACTCGCTAGCATCATCATGTGGAGTTAGTGGAGGAGGAGGTGGTGTCGTTGTCCTATCTGGTACCATATCAGACATCCCTTCCCTCTTAGAGTATGTTGGTGCTCTCTGACCCTCTAGAACATCTTGAAGATAGAGCCCATGATAGTACGCAGCTCTCGCTGCCTCCTATTGGATCTCTAGTGCATCCACCTGTGCTACCCTCTCTAGGCATGCTATCTCTACCCTAAGATTAGATAGCTACTGATCTCTCTCCACCCTTAGATCAGTCAATTGCTGCTCTCTAACAGCTATTGTAATCCTAAGCTATTGCATCTCTATCTCTAGAGCTTGTATCCTGGCTCTCAGGTCCTCTCCTCCTATAGGTTGATCGTCCCTAGCCTCTACCTGTTGGTGAATTGATCTCGCCGCATCCTCACTCTCATCAGTAGAACTCCATCCCTGTGACCATTTGTGGCCACCTGATCAAGATCCCTCCCCTATCTCCCTCACTCTCCCTCTCCCTCTCCCTCCACTATCTCCTCCATCCCCGCCGTCATCATCATCATCATCCCCCTGAGTTGCTAGATGTGCATCTGGAATTGTGAATCGAGGGAATGGAACCCTTCGCCACTCTACTCTATAGGCTACATCAGCCCTTGCAATTGCCATGTCTGGGAGATAGTCCTAGGGCTCTCTCCAGACCGTAGTTGTATCCTGTACTACCTAGTGGTAATCCAGCATCGACAGCCAACCCTGGCCCTCCTCATCCCTAGCCCATGTATAAGTCATGGTCTTAGTTGATACTCATTGTTGGCACCTGAGCTACCTCCAGACCTGAGTGATAATAAATCTATCCACAATCTCTGTATGCCGACCTACGAGTGGCCAGCTACATAGCATGTAACTAAGCTCATCCTCTACATCTCCCCATACCTCCATAGCCCTGTATGGCCTCCACTGGAATGAAGTCAACTTATCTAGTATCCTCCTATAGTATGTGACATCTCTACTATGAGGTTGTGACAAGAATCCTACATATCTATAGATGAAGGGATGTCTCCTCTCCCTCGGCTGTACTCAGGGGCTCACCATAGCGATGTTCTCCCATGCCCAAACCTGTGCTAAGATAGCACGGCATGCCCAAGTCCTGCTCTCCTGATAGATGATCTCATGGAGCTCATGGTACATATCAGCCAATATGGCCAGGCCCCATGCCATCCAACGTGGGTGTGCTAGTAGATCCACCAACAACCTACCCCATCCCAATGGAAAACCCTTTTGACTCTTGTCAGTGATAAGGGCCTGTGTAATAATAGAAGCAACAATGCAAGGTACTGGGAAGCCCCTGCCAAAATCATCCATCAATTGATCCCAGCTCACATGTCTATCTATAATGGTGACATCCTGGAACATGCCCTGGATGGCCCACTGTCCCTCGGTAGCATCCTGATCATAGTATACCTATGTCATCAAACAATTATGTTAGTTTCTATTACATGGAAATGTTACATCTATGACTATCTATAAATATGATTATACTTATAGGATCACCATGGCTAGGCACTCAGAGAATCTGATAGACGTCCTCTAGTGTGATCGATGCCTCTCCAGTAGGCAGATGGAAGGTGTTGTGCTCACTATGCCATCTCTCGGCTAGTGTAGTCAACAACCCACGGTCTGCCCGAATGTAGGGCAACTGTAGTAAGTACCCGAAGCCCATAGCCCTCGGGTCTTCCTTTCTCGAATCATCCAGATCTTGGACAAATCATAACCCTGTCACCTTTGGCACTCTAATGAGTAACACTAGAAAGACCTCCTACAAACCATTAACCTAAGCCAGATGTCAGCACATATCATGATGGATATCTAAAAATCAGTACAAGATATCTTAAGAATGCAAACATTGTCTAGACCCATGTCATTTTGCTTAAAACCACTAAAACATGTCAAAATTTTACACTGGGTGATACTATTTTTTGCTAAATTATCATGCAATACTTTCTTTAATAACAGTGTGATAATATCTTCTCAGGTGATACTTCGCATAGGATCACACGATAGTTCACCATTTATCACGCGATACTGACTTACATACCCATGTGATACTATATGGACCTACGAAGTATCGAGCGATATATACTCTCAAAGGGGGCGATACTTGTAAAGTATCGTGTGACTTTTCACCTAAGTTTAAAATTTGAAAATTTAAAAAAAAATTAAACATGTTTTAAAATGTATTAAATGCTCATAATGACTCAAAAACAGGCAAGTTTTTTTAAAAAAATACCGAGGCACCATACGATGGAGGCCGGTTGTGCAACCGAGAGCGCTCAAATCGATGCCTGTGAACCAGAACTACTGCTTGCTAGGCCATTTTCTCTCTCTAAGCTCTCAAAATTCTCAAATCACTAAAAGACAAATGACTTTGAAAATGACCTTTTTACCCCTTTTATAGCATTTTGACTTTTTGACCTAATTTTCAAAACACCTCAAAATTGCGCAAAAATTGCACCCCTAGCTAATTTCGATGTCCTAGATCCATTTTCAAACTTGAAATTGAAATCTAAGTTAATCTTGATATTCAAAATCACATTTCAAATTTCTCCCTCTTCTGCATAGTTGGTTGACCATTTGAGGCCTGATCCTTCGATCTTTGTTGGGGCACCTTCATTTCTTCACCCCACATCTCTTCCAAACTCCTAGTCTATCATTCATTTTCACTCACTTCATCTTTCTGAGGTTTGACTTCATCTTTATCCTATATCTTTCCCAGTCAAACCTAGTCAAACTAGGGCATATCTTCACTACTTGATGGTTATTCTATCATCCTTCATCTTCGATTATGATTTCTAGTGATTTGATCAACCTTATCAGTTTACTGTTTCTCCTCTCCCTAATTTCAATTTCAATTTTGAGGGGGCAGTACCTATCATCTTCAATCTTTGATTCAGCTTAATCATTCAACTCAACTTGAGATTTTTATTTTAAGACTTGATTATCACTTAACAGAAACGGTGTTGGTCTTGTCTTTCGATTCTTATCTCTTTTTTTTCAGACTTGATTATCACTCAACATCAATGGTGTTGGTCTTGTCTTTCAACTTATCTTTGTCCTGATGTGTTCCCATCTGTTGATCACACGTCTGGATTGTTTTTTGATCCCAAATCGATCTCACATTTCAATTCTTCTTTGACCACATGTGTTCCTAGAATGATCACACATTAGTCAAAGAGGGGAAAATGTATGTGCCCTAAAATGGTCACCTAGACTTTGGGCCCCCATTCAACAATTTATCAAATCCCTGAATCTGTATTTTCAAAAATCAACATTTTATCAATTATATCAATTTCCTTGATCAAATCCTATTTTATCATTTTTTATTATTTTCCTTGGGCTAACCATTTTATCCTAAAGTCTTTATTTATTTAAAAGGAATTTCCTCCCCTTTTATTAAATAAAAAGCCCCCACTTTTCCTCTTATCCTAAGTTGCACAAATAAAGCATTATTCTTATTTTATAAAAAGAAGAAAAGAACTTTTTGTCTCATATGGACACAAAAGTCAACTCTTATTTTCTCATTGGAGGATATTTATTCACATGGATTGCTCCTCTTTTATGCTCCACCCTTGATTAAATCTTTTGCCTCTTGATCTCCATCGTCTGTTGATTTTCATTTCCTATAAAAGAAGAGCTATTTTCTTCATTCTCATATCAATCTTTTTATGCTAATGTTATGTTGCATGTTTTCTAGGTCACTTTGGAGCTTTTGAAGATTTGGAGCATTCTTGGCTTTTGCATCTACATGCTATTCTAGTCTCATCTCTTGCATTCTAGTTCCATTATCATGGCATTCATAGTATAGATTTCCTTTATGCTTTAGATTACTTCATCTTGTCTAATTAGGAAGGATTTGTAACACTTGCATCTTTCCTTTCATAGTTTAGTTTGTACTTTCATTTCCATAGCTTGGCTTGCATCTCTCATTTCTAGCTTGCATATTCATCTTAATCTAGTTTGAATTTGTATTTCATAGTGATTCTTGGGGATATTGGCATTCTTTCCCTTGTCTTCATTTGAATCTCTCATTGTGTGGTTGACTAGCAAGGTCATTAGCTTAATAGCTCTAGCTGAGAGAAAATTTTAAATAATCTTGCAACTCCATACATAAAGAGCTCTAGGTCACTTTCTAAGGTTTCCTATTCATGGATTCCCTTGGATATAATGACTTAGAGAAGTGCACCATTTGAGTGTGTACACTCCTTAAATTGCTCAAATGATTGTTTACATTCATCATTCCAAGAGAAAGTGGTATCCTTTCTGAGCAAGGAAGTAAAAGGAACAGTTCTATTGAAGCTAAATTGGAAACAAAGTGACAAATAGCTTAAATTTTTCCTTGTAAACTTCATAACTGATAAATGTTCTTAGGAGGATTCATGTTAACAATAGCTTCAATCTTTTCAGTATGTACCACTATGCCTCACTTAGAGATTATAAACTCTAATAATTTACCAGAATCAACTCCAAAGACACATTTCTTAGGATTCAATCCCATATTGTAACTTCTAATCATTTCAAATATCTGTCGTAAAATACTAACATAATCTTCTCTTTGTATAGATTTCACCAAGATATCATCCACATAATCCTCAAGAATCTTTTGAATGAAATCATGAAAAATCAAAGTCATAGCTCGCTAATAAGTTTCTCCTGCATTCTTTAATCCAAAAGGCATCATGACCCAACAAAATGTTCCCCAAGGTGTTATAAATGTGGTCTTAAATTCATCTTTAGGAGGAATAAAAATTTGATTGTAACCTGAAAACCCATCCATAAAAGATAATAAAGCATGACCCACTATTGAATCCACAATCATATCAATATTAGGAAATGGGAAATCATCTTTTAAGGATGCTTTATTTAAATCTCTAAAGTCAGTACAAATTCTTATCTTATTTTCTCCTTTTAAAATGGGCAAAATATTTGAAATCTAATCTAAGTAATCAATAGAGCAGATGAATCCAACATCCAATAATCTTTCAATCAACCTTAACTAATAAAGCAATTCCTGAATTCATCTTTCAAATTTTCTACTTCATAGGTTTAACATTTGGTTTAAGAACAATATTGTGAGTAACAATCTTAGAATCTATACCCAGCATATCCAAATATGTCCATGCAAAAATATCCTTAAATTCAAGTAAAAGGGAAACCAACTGATCACGTTCATCTTGATTTAAACATTTCCCAATTTTTATCATCTTTTTAGTCATTTTCATCCATTTGAACCTCAACAATCTCATTTATTAGCAAATTACTTTGTATCGAAGAATCCATTGGTAAAGGAGAAAGATATTGTTCATCATGTTTTCCAAAATAAGCTTCTATATTTAGACAATAAGGCCTCTGTCTTTTATGATGAAATGTAGGTAGATCCTCATAAGCTCCTAAAAAATATGCTAAGGCTTCATCTTCTGGAAAAACATCCAATATAGGTTTTTGATCCATGTCAAGGAGGAGTGGGTTAACCAACTTCAAATGTCCACCATAGATATGATTAACATTGAGAGGAAAAGATGATGGTTGTTTGTAAGGATTGAACCCCAATCCATATGTATAATCATAATTTTTTTTGTTCAAAGGTACTTGTATACCTTGTTCGTGTTTACCACATCCTTTCCCATTAAATATTGATTTCATGAGCAGATGATAACTAGAACCATATCTATCAGCCATATCAGACGGAGTCCAAGGATCGACATATGTCATAATATCAGAGCAATTAGGTTTAATTATATCAATTATTTCCTCATTTGAAGTGGAAACAAACATACTTTTTAATTCCTCAGAAAGACGGGAAAGAGTAAAAACTTGTTTTTCAAACCCACTTTGTTCTTTCATGAATTCCAAATGAGAAACATTATATTCTCCAATAAAAGAGGGATTAAAGTCTAATGTTCCCCAATCATCCCCAGTGAAAGAAGAAGATGGAGCTTCAGTTTGTTTAATCTCAAGCGGCCTTTCAGGCTCTTTATTTGGTTGGAGAGGTTTGAAAACTCTAGCATATTCTGCATTTAAGCAAGGATTCAATGCATCATCTCTATGTAATGTATACATCAAATTGTTATAAATAAACCTAACCTTGCAATGAAGAGTAGAAGGAACTGCATGCATAGTATGTGACCAAGGTCTTCCTAAAAGAAGATTATAATTGAGAGGTCTAGGCTTAACATGAATAGGTGTATTGAGAATAACCAGACCAACTTTAACATGTAAGGTAATAATGCCCAAAGTTTTCTTTGCAATATTTTCAAATCCACTAATAGGGACATTATCAGGTTGAATAGTTGTAAGATTAGCCTTAATTACCTTAAGCATATCCATGCTACAAACATTAAACCCAGATCCATTTTCAATTAATGTTATATGAATGATACTCTTATTAATAGAAACAACAACCATAAGAGCATCATATTGGTTCTGCATCTCAACAGAAGGTAAATCATCATCGGTAAACATAATAGGAGGTACAGAAGGCATAGTATGCATGCAGTCCAAAAAGGAATTAATGTTCTCTTGGTTAGGAGGCGAAGCAAGAATAGTAGATAAAGTTTTTTGCAATGCCTCATGATATGTTGGGGAAGTTTGAAGCAATTCCCATAAAGATATCTTAGCAAGAGTAGCACGTAATTGTTCTACTAAGTCATACTCCTTAAAGGTAGATGGCAATCTAGGAACTTAAGGAAGTATAGGTTGAGAAGGAGGTAAAGAAACTGGAACAGCAGGCTGAGGGTTATTTCATGTGTGATAAGCATGTGAAACAGAATCCTTGTTATCAAAGAAATTCAAAAGATCTCTAGGTTTACCCTTAATTTTTATTCGAGGACATCCTTTTACCATCAACAAAGGTTTAGGATATGACACTCTAGGTGCATCAATGTTGCAAATAGTGGAACATGAAGGTAACCATGCACTCACCCTATGGTAAAGGTCAATTGAAGAGGTTGTGGAGGAGGGTGAAATAGGAATATGATCAATGGAGATCTCATTTGAACAATTTTCATCCTCACTTTCATGTAGCTCATTAAGGGATCCATCCTCTTTTGCAATAAAAGCCTCATCGAAGTATTCAAAAAAAAAATTCATACATGTTGAACACAAAGTAACACTACAAGCATGAAAAATGTTAATGTTTTTTTATTTTTAAAGAAATTTTGTGATTTTTTTTTTGAAATATAAAGGCAAGAGCATAAAAGAAATCTACTTTTATATGCATAAAATATCTAACCTAAATCTTTTGAATGCTTTAATGTTGAGAATGCTAGATCAAGGAAGAAGGAATCTTTCTTACTCCAAATGAATGTCCACAATAGCTTGTTCACAAAAATGCTTGTTTTCATCAAGGCATCGTCAATGTCTTGATCTTCTATATCATCCTCTTGCAATCTTTCATCATCATCATGTCATCACACCATAGCTTGTTCTTCATGACTTGTGTTGAAAATGAAAGGAAAAGAGAGTGTTTATATAGAGATTTCAAGGCAAGGCTCCTAGGGAAATGTGAGGGCCCCTAATTCAAATTTCACCATGAATTATGGTCCAATCACAATAACCAACTAAGGAGGGAAAGATTATAAATGAATTTTGAATAAAAACCCTTCCACTTTCAGATCCGAAGGCCGGTTTTTAATTTTGGTACCTGCTATGATCAAAATTTAGAAATGGGGACCAAAAATGGACAAAAGTCAAGGTTGACCTTGATGCTAACCTAGGTCAAGGTTGACATCAACCCTGACCCAAAGTTTTAGGCCCAGTCAACATTGAAAATAGGGAAGTTTCTAGGTCAACCAGAGACTTGGGATGATGGAAAAACATAACAAAATGTTGGGAAAGGGCCCAAAGGCCTAGAAGAGATGTGATGAAGGCTAGGAGGACCAATACCTAGGTCCTACCTAGAAAATAGAGCCAAAAAGAAGGAAATCAAGGAGAATCCTTTGGATCGTAACCCTAATTTCACCTAGGAATGAAGAATCAAGTGCAAATGCATCCTAAATTCATATCTATCATGAAAATGCACTAAATGAGCGTGCTAAACCTGTCAAATGGAAGTTCTTCCATTTTAAGATGATGCACTTAGGAAGGACCTTGTGGATTTCATATTCTAATGCTAAGATATGTCTAGGAGAAGGAAAAATATAACTCATAAAAGACTCATTTATAGAAGGAATGTCAATGAAACTCATAGGAAGGGGTTTATCATTAGGATAAATAATCATGTCATCAACTTCTTACACCAAATTATCCTTATACGGAGGAAACATTAGAGAAGAAATGGTGGTAATCACAATGTCCTTAGGATTGGGATCAATTTGGTTAGGATGATCATTATGGGAATTAATGAAAGGAAGAACTAATTCATCCTCAAGATCTTGAAGAAAACTTGAAAAGAAACCAACAAGTGAAGAAAAAAACTCAATTGAAAATGAAATGTAATGACTATAAATGAAATATTTTTGTGCTTTTGTATTGTTTTAGACAAAATGCAATGAAATCTAAGAATGAACTAGATCTAAGATGCAATGTTTTTGTAATTTTCACAATACAATTCAAAGATGCAAATATAATGCAATGCATACAATGTATTCTCATACCAAAAAGAAGGAAATGTCATACGTCGAGTTCAAAAAAAAATTTATTGAAGGTGAACACACAAGAATGTGATGGAAATCCAACTACCCAATTAAAAGGATAAAGCATGAAAGTGACGGGTTCAAAAATATGTTTAATGAAGGTGAACATACAAGAATGTGAAAGAAATCTGGATAAAGCATGAATGTAGATGGCTCACTAGAATGTATAGGGGGGAAATGAGATACTATCGTATTACACAAGAAGGGAGAATACCAATAATCTATCACCAAAGGAGGCCTGATTAACACAAAGAGGAAGTGCTAATGCGTAACCTTCACAAAGGGTAGGCTTGCTTGGATTAACTTCTTCCTTTCCCTACAAGAGGGGATTGAAGATAATATAAAAAGGAAATCTATGAGAGAAAGAGATGTAAAAAATAAATGAAGTCAACTTATCTTGAGAATACAAACCTGAAGATCTGTTGGAAGACTATAACAAAATATGTAATAATTCAAGATTCAGTAGCAAAAAACTGAGATTTGCAAAAGCCAAAAATCTGAAAGCCTAAGGACTATGATGACCTAGATGGTGGATGGTAAGATGTATAAAATCCACCTAGGTCAAGGTTGACATCCATCTACTCTGCAAGTTTTTTCAGGATCTGGATATGTGGCAGTCACCTATTTTAGAAGGTTTTGAATCTAGATCTATAACTCAGAAAACTTGGACCTGCACAAGAGAAAAATGGATTTTATGTTTGGAGAGGGGCTTTCCTTAGTAAAACCTCTTTTTAATAAATAACCCTAACCTTAAAATTGAGAAAATGAAAGAGAATTTCTAGCAAGTTGTAAGAGTAGATCTAATAATGAAGTATATTATATCAATGAATATGCAATTGGGTTCAACATGTAATCAAGTATGTTGATGTAATAGCCTTGACTCAACACCAAAAACCTAGAACGAAAATCAATGTAAATCAAATCCTCATGTATGTATGTGCTTGTAAAGAATCTGAAACCCAAAAAGAAGCCTGGGATCTCAAGGCATTTCACCTCATGGGGAGGCCAACCTTGGCCTCACCCTAGGGGCTAGGATGACCTCAGCCTACACCCAAGGGGTCAAGATGACCTTGGCATACCCTCAGGTGGTTTCATGATGGGATTTTGTGCCTGAGGTCTTGGAGAAAGAGAAATCATAAGAGGAAATAGACAAAAAACATGGGTACAAGAATCACAAGGGAAAAAGGGGACATATAATCATTATTAAGGCATTCAAAAGGGCCCAGGACATCCCACTAAAGAGGGCTAAAAGGTTTTATAATGGATTCTTCCATTTTAAGATGATACACTACTATTTCATAGTTTATTACTTCAATCATTAACCATACACTACCATTTATTTTTATATACTAACACATTCTAGATCTACTTCATACATTAAAAAACTCAACATAAGGGAGTAACATGAGAAAGTAATGTAAATACTTCATTCCCACATATAAATCATACACTTTACATAATTTGATACCGAGTGAATTTGTGTTGTATACTGATCATAAGGCTTTACAATATTTGGGTAGTTAGAATAAGTTAAATCAGAGACATATGAAATGGGTTGAGTATTTGCAGAGTTATACATTTTTTATAAAACATAAGAGTGGAGTCACTAACTAAGATGCTGATGCATTTGAGTACAAGAAGATCTTTGTTGAGCTGTGAGATGAGAATTGAAGTTCTTGGTTTTGATGACATGAAATATTTGTATGAAATTTACCCTGATTTTTCTAATCCATGGAGAAAGTGTAGAGCACCTATTCAAGATCAACTGAGTACTAAATGGGAAGACTATTTTAGTCAATAAGGTATGTTTTTCAAAGGTATTCAGTTATGTATATAGAGAGGATCAGTGAGAACTAATTTGATAAAGGAGAAGCATAGCAGTGGTTTGGATGGACATTTTGGCATTGATAAAACATTGATTTTTCTTAAGGAGAGATACTTTTGGCCATAGTTGTATAAGGATGTTCATAAATTTGTGAGAAGCTGTGGAATTTGTCAAGTTGCAAAGGGAGTAAGTCAGAATACTGGATCGTACACACCAGTTTCTGTTCTTGAGAAATCTTGGATGGATATCAGTATGGATTTTGTTCTTGACCTACCGAAGACAACAACAGGTAACGATTCCATATATTTTTTTGTGGATAGATTTTTTAAAATGGCACATTTCATTGCCTATAGAAAAACATCAAATGTAGTACATATAGTAGATATTTTCTTTAAGGAAATTGTCAGATTGCATGGATTACCGAGGAATATCATCTCTCACCAAGATACCAAGTTTGTTGGTTATTTTTTGAAGACTCTGGAAAAATTTGGGTACCGAGTTGAGGTATAGTTCTACATTTCATCAATAGATTGATGGATAGACAGATGTTGTAAATAGAAGTTTGGGTAATCTGTTGAGATGCTTAGTTGGAGATAAATCGAGTGATTGGGACTCTATGTTGGCACAAGTAGAGTTTGTATACAATAATTTAGTGAATAGGAGTACTGGAAAAACACCTTTTGAGATTGTTAATGGCACACAACCAAGAGGTATATCATATTTGAAGGACATTACTGGTGAAGAGATGAGAAGTGTTGAAGGAGAAGAATTTGCTGAATTCATGAAGACATTGGATGAGGAAGTGAAACATAAGTTGGAACATATTTATTAGAAATACAAGGATAGAGCAGATAGATCAAGAAGACATAAGACTTTTATAGTTGGAGATGAAGTAATGATTCAATTGAAGAAAGACAGATTTCCTATTGGAACCTATGGAAAAATGAAAATGAAGAAATTTGGCCCCTCCAAGATATTGAGAAAGTTTAATGATGGAAATGCTTATAAGATTGATTTACCTGATGACATGGATATATCACCTATATTCAAAATTGAATATTTATATGAGCATCATGAATTTGATGAAGAAATGATAGTTCCAAATGATTATACTAAGAAGAAGATAGAAGAATTTTAGCAGATTTTGGAACAAAGAATTGGCATAAGCACAAGAGGAAAGGAGTACATGGAATATTTGGTAAAGTGGAAGAACAGACCAATCGAAGATAGTTCATGGATTACACAATCTGAGTTGGATTTATCTCAGGTTGTACCTATTGCATGATTTATAGAATCATCTCAAAACAACCCCAGGTGTCTAATGCAGGAGCATCTTGGGTTCTTGGCAAGCCTGTATCACCAAAAATAGGTTAGAGTTTTTAGTTGTGCTCGGTAGCTTTTTTTGGGCTCTCGGTGATGTATTCCTATTTTTGCTGATGGGGCTTAGTTACTACTTGGTTTCTTCTTTCACCGAGTTGGCTCAATTGTTCACAGAGTTGCTTCAGTCATTCATCGAGTTTATTTTTTGTTAATCGGTAGTCCTTCTCACTAAGTGGTCTATTTTGGATATCTTTTGAGGCT